>JALPQI010018184.1:0-23604 GCA_025490895.1 Thaumatotibia leucotreta
TAATGACTATACCTATAGCAGATTTTGGCCGTGTGGTGACGGCAGTAAGAATACATTTGTCACCCCAACTCCTCCTGCGGGCGTCGTAGGAGTCGACTAAGGAATTGAGGTGTCACTCCATTATTTGATAAAGTATTGATGATGGGCAGCAGCGTCATCATAGTGCAATCGACATTACTGCGATCGTCAATCCGCTTGCCCAGCGTGGCGATTATAGGCATTTACCTCCTAATGCGTCTATACGCCTAGTTAATAGGAGAGGCCTATGTCCAGCAGTGGACTAAAATAGGCTGACGATGATGATGATGATGATCGATCAGTCGATAGGTTAGGATATTTACCGTGTTTAAAAACATGGACCTTCCATGTCATTTTCATTAGATTCTAGAGAAAAATAACAAGGACACTCGGCTTAAACACTTTTCGCTAAAACACATAAAAGAAACGTATCTAACGGATCTATACTGTAGCATGCAATTTGCCCGTTGTCAACGTTCCACTGCTTTCCTCACCACGGTATGATTAGGGCTGAATCGCCTGCGCACAGTATACGTATTGATAGTAATGCGGCACGCCCTGCCAATTGTAGCTGCTGGCTCTATAAAATCTTACTACGGGGCCTGTTTGTACTTGTTTAACCTTTATTTGGTCAGCCTCTGAAGCCTAGTTGGTAGTGACTCTGCCTACGAAGGTTTTCGAATCCTGGTAAGGGGATTATTTGTGTATTTATTTGTCACAAATATTTGCTCCTTGGTCATGTCTGTGTGTGTATTTAGGTATCTATATGTAAGTATCTATTACATATTATGTATCGTCGCTTGGATCCACAACACAAGCCTTAATTGAGCTTACCGTGGGGCTAGACAAATTTGTGTAAGATGTCTCAAGATGTATCAAGATATCTCAGAAACACGAGCTCCTTCCGTTAAGGAAACTGTGTTTTTCTGACATCAGTTGACCACTAAAGCTAAGCTAATCTTGAAAAACATCTCCTACTGTAAATGGGATGTGATAGCTGCCTGAAAACTTCTAAGTATTATCAATTTTCATACTATTCAACTGGGCTTTAACAGGACAACGCAACCATGGCAACGAGTGACATAAAAAGTGATTGACCCTTAAGCAAACTAAATTCTACAATTTCCTTCCACTATTTCTAACCAGTGGGCTATACCACAAAACTTAACAAGCGTACAATTCTACAAAATTGTATAAATTCCCATACAAAAAGTTGTCAATTTTGTAGAATTGTAAAGTTTTGTGGTATAGGATAGGGGCCTGGCCTACTACCACGAAAATCGAAATCCGTAAATTTCGAGGATTTTTCTCTGTCGTTCCAACAAAAGCGTCATTAGAGTGAGAGACACAAATCCTCGAAATTTACGTATTTCGAAGTTCGCGGTAGGGCTCCAGTGGTCCGGGTAGTGGGCGCCCGCAGCGGTCGCGTTTCGCTCGAGGCGACCATGCCTTTCCCACCGACGAGGAAACACGGCCGACGCCTAAACCGATGGATCCGTTACGATTCGATCCGAGTTTGACATTCGAACGCTGTTTGAACTGAAACGTTTGAATATCGAACGCGTTTGCGTGTTGAGGTTCTCTATTCGGCTGTTTTTTCGGCTTCAGTTCTAGCGTTGATTTTTTTTGAATCCTGTTTCTTTTATTTTAATACCGTTACCGAATTAGGTCTAATTTTCACTTTTATGCCAGGAGAACGCGATGTCACCGAGGAAAAGTCAATTGAAATAGGTGCCAAGGAGCGTCAGTGATAGTGACATTGATTTTTTCTGTAAAAATCCGAAAAACATAAATTTTCATACATTCCCAAAAAAAATTTGATTTTTTCCGACATTTTCAACGCTATTCAGTTCTCAATTCGACTGAATATCTTTTTTTTATACATAAAGTAACTATATGTCCGAGAATCATAAACCGATTTACATTTTTTTTAATCAAACGCGGATAACATTGAAATGGTCCCGTTGGCACCAAGCCGTGGTCTGGGATCTTGGTGAGTTCTGTTAAAGTCGGTTTTGATTTTTTTTATTTGGTGATTATTAACAAAACGTTATAAAATCGGAGAGCATTTAAAATAGACAACGTAGGCTTGGTGTTACTAACGATGAAACTCCGTTATCTCACTTAAGCCTCATACTTGCTACTTTATGTCGATGATACAGTAATGTGTTGCGCAAAAAATATCCTATGTAAATAGTTGTAATGTCATACACAGATGATGGAACAAAAAGTTAAGTTCAATGACCTCAACACTGGTTAACAAAAGGTTCTAACTACCAACTATTGTAAAGTAATATGTCTTTTAACAAGTCATATGAGTCATAAGTTTCGTGGGAAGTACCAGTATTTAGTAGCCAAGTTGCCAATCGCTAACGCTTGGTAACGTATCGTAGGTTTCCCTCTCTGTCACTCTTTCATATTAGTGCGTCAAAGACAGTTAGCTGCCTTTCGTTTACGATTGACGATTACATTGACTGGCTTGTCCATTAATCACGTCATACGATTTTGGCCTATTTTAGACCCCCCAACCCCCATGATGATATTTGATGACATTTTCAGGATAAGCCAATATGACAGGGGACATGATGGGGTAAATTTTATTTGCTAACTGCGGGCTGCTGGGTAGGTAAATGTCCGCGCAGTGCACGCGAAGTTTTAAAACTCAGTTCAAGGCCTTCAAGGTAGATGATTTTTTTACTAGCTATAATGCTGTTCAGCAGAGAGTAACAAAAACATTACACGTGATTTATCCAATGACCACCCCTCCCCAGTGGTGATAATTTGTGATTTTTTCTTGACTTTTATGAATAAGGGGATAAGTATTATAACAGCCAATTAGGACACCACTTGTATTATGGTTTAACTATGTAAAAATGGTAAAGTACCAACGAATCATTAAACCTTACTATGACGTCATAAGTTCGAATGTTGCTGTTTTAGGCCTAAAATTAGGCCTTCAATAAATTTGAATGACCGCTATAAAATTAACCAAATTGGTTGTGTATGCAATAAAACCTGTTAATGGTATACGTATAAATACATATTTGTTGTGTGGCACTGTAGGTAATATTATTTGATAAGTTTTTATCAAACATTTAATTAGTGATGTTAGATTTTCTCGCCGACTGTACTTTCTTTAGTATTTTTTTATCTAAGACTCATTTATACGAGACTAAAGATCCTAAACTAAGTCAATTCATCTTCTAGTTCCTGATTTTATTAAATATTGTATAATTTTATTAATATCGCAGCTTACCTTTTTAATTGAAGTTACCGTGCGACTAGCTGATTTTAGGTCAGAACTTTCCATGATATTTATACCTTTTATAATATACCGGGATGCTTAGCCAAGTTGCCAAGCGCTAGCGCTTAGTAGCGTATCGTAGTTTTCCCTCTCTGTCACTCTTTCATATTAGTGCGACAAAGACAGTTAGCTGCGATTAACGATGAAGCGCTAGCGATTGGCAACTTGGCTAAGCACCCGGGTGTCCTAAAATACGGGACCTATTCAATTTTAGGATCTGTACCTATTCGATTTTCAGCGGCCAATCGATTGTGTTTCGAAAAAATAAACCTATAAAAACCATTATTTGACGTGTAATGACAGCTTTTTGTTGACATGACACGATGTCGGGTCAAAAGGTCAACCGTGATCCGTCTGCCAGTGACGTGTTACACATACGCTGCGCTTGCGTCGGTGATCACTTCCCGACTCCGCATACTAGACCCATGTTCTGTTACTATATCACAGTATAATAGCATTAAAATTTACAAAACTTTAATGTTTTTGACAGTTATGTAGCCCTTCCAAGGTGGGAATCACGCCAGTAGTCACGTGGTAATAACATCAGCAATAAAAAAGTGGTTGACTCAAATTCTAAAATACAGAAACACATTTTAGTGTCCAGGATGCTTAGGAAAATTGCCAATCGCTAACGCTTAATCGTCAATCGTAAACGATAGGCAACTGGCTTTGTCGCACTAATATGAAAGAGTGACAGAGAGGGAAAACTACGATACGCTAGTAAGCGTTAGCGATTGGCAACTTGGCTAAGCATCCTGGACACTAAAATGTGTTTATGTATTTTAGAATTTGAGTCAACCACTTTTTAGGGTTCCGTAGCCAAAATGGCAAAAACGGAACCCTTATAGATTCGTCATGTCCGTCTGTCCGTCTGTCCGTCTGTCCGTCTGTCACAGCCAATTTACTCGGAAACTATAAATGCTACAGTAACGAAATTTGGTAAGGGTATGTGTTGTATGAACCGCTACAGGATTATGATACTAAATTGTAAAAAAAACCATTGGGGTGGGGGCCCTCCATACATGTAACTGGGGGATAAAAAAATTTTTTTAGTTGTATATAAGCGTGTGGGGTATTAATAGAAAGGTCTTTGAAAATGATATGAAGGTTTATACATTTTATTTTTATTTAAGCAAATCATTTTCGAGATATCAGCTCTCAAAGTATGAAAAATGTGTCCCCCCCCTTTATTTTTTAAACTACGCGATATAAAATTCTAAAACAAATATATGTTATGCACATTAATAAACTCTATCAACGATTTTTGGTTTGATTAAATTACCTCCTATGGTTTTTGAAGTAGGTTGATTTAACTGTATTTTTTTAATAATAAATTGATAATGGTACGGAACCCTTTGCGCGCGAGTCCGACTCGCACTTGGCCGGTTTTTTTGTTGTTGTTATCATCATCAAGGATAACGTAACCTTAGTAACTAGTGACATAAAAAAGGGAATAACCCATTTAGTGTGTAAAGGCTTCATAATGAAATAAACTTGAAGTCTTCTATAATTGGATTTTATTTGTAGTTTTTTTCCTGTGTAAGTCACCTACTGAAACTGCCCTTAACGGATCAGCACTAGTTTTTTTACATTTTCCTGTGTCATATTACGCCTTTGTAATTTTTTTCGGAAATGTTCTACGCTAATCTTGTGTCGTGTTTTAAGTATCCAGTATAAGTGATCTGTGTCACCCCTCCACCGGCCACGCCTCTCCCCAGCGTCGCCCAATCGCAGATCCGGATCTATGAACTAGACCGTTTTTTGTTTTCGTCATCGCGAGCTTATGCAAAGCTAAAGCCCTGTTTAGACGGTGCCAGTATATCATTTTAGTATGCAATTTTGTCGTCTAAAGCTGCGTTTACACCTGCAAGTTTTGCGAGGAGTGCTGGGTCGCGTTTTATAAAGTTACATTTTACAATTTCGCTGTTTGCCTCTCTAACGCACGCACTTATTGGCAAACAGCATAATTGTAACTTTATAAAACGCGACCCAGGTCTTCCGTCTGTACCATGGATTTTGTTACTCTTTTCCATACATTTTGTATAGCGGTACAAAGGAGTATATCCGGTAAATCCATGGATATTATGCGACATTTCTTTTTCCTTTTGGGGTCGAAAGGGCTCGTGATTCTGAGAATATCCGAAATTTACCCATAAAGACAAAAGTATGAAAATGGACAAAATAAAAAGAAACGCCCTTTTAGACTCTTACAAATGTTTTTTAATGATAAAAGTTGCGTTTAAAAACTTGCGGCAATAATTTTCAGGTGCAAACTCAGCATATAAATTGATAAATTGTATATTTTTACGTATGATCTGAGTAAAATTGATATAAATATATTTTGACAATGTCTGTCAGTACAGTACTCGGCGATAAAGTTGGCACATCGGTCTCTGGAAAGAGACTCGGCTTTATAGAGCGTTGTTCCTCTCCAACAAATGTGACGTTACTGACGTTTTCATCACACCTGTTCGGTAAGTGCGCCAATACGCTGCGGTGATGCGCTGTGTAGGTGCGTCATTACGTCCTAGTAGGCCGTTAAGGATTTTCATACAACATTACGTCGCACTAGCGCGGTCCGGCGCACGCCGCGCGCCGCGCCGAGATTTCTTTTATGAAAATGATGAAATTAAGTCATCCCTGATTTAGACCATTTTAGAGTAGTTTTGTGAAAATATATTGTTTTATTTACTTTTTTGCATCACAGGTGTGATGAAAAACATTGTGTGTACCACGGGCGGTACAAGAATTATGAACTCGTGTAAAGTAGGTAAAGCCCGCGCCTTCGGCTTGGGCTTTACTTTCACACTCGTTCGCAAATTCTTACTTACCGCCCTAAATACACAATGTACTATTATGCAATAGTATTCGTCTCTTTCCAAAGACCGATGTGGAAACTTTATTTCTGGGTACTGTACTGTTTTGTAAAACGCTCAGAAATGACTTCGAACCCGAATAGAGCACCTGTCATCTGCAATTCCCATAACATTTTACCTTATCTCCGCACATTATTTTTCCAAGTTTATACCTTTTATAACGTCAATTAGGGAGTTTATCGCGCAGATTTACAGCCTATCCAGGGTTGCCAGATTTTCTTTTGAGATATACAGTATGGATGAAGACACATTTATCAGCATGCGTACGCATTTTGTCTATAGAAAATGACAGTTTAGTATGGGACGCGTCCAGCTTTCCGCACGCGTACGCATGCTTACACGTTTCATACTAAGCGGCCAATTTCATTAGACAAAATGCGTACGCATGCTGATATGTGTCTTCACCCTAAATGTCGGTTTAAAGAGTAAAAAAAAAGTACACACAGAAAAAATACAGTATCTATCAGTAATAGGAGATTTCTTGCTCATTAAGTGTTCAATTATGTAAATTCGATATAAAGCATTCAGCGTACTTTATGTGTCCGATAAATCGCTAAGTACGTAGAGGTAAAAGACAGTATAATACTTTATATTACAGTAAGTCTGGCTACCTTAGGCCTATCTGACCAATAGCCGTACTATCCTCGTAAGGCACAACGTCCTATTTTTAGGACATCAAAATTTACTCATAACGGCCCATGACGTCATATTTTTCAAAGAAATATCAATTTTATTTTGTAGGTTACAAGATTAAAAATAAAATGTCCTTTTTTTAGGACACTGGGTTATTACTTCACTTGTCCTAAAAATAGGATGGGCCTTACGAGGCTATGAGTTCCATCTAAACATATTTCTTTTATGTACCTACTTTTATATAAACTATATCCATTCCTTTGTTTATCCATAACAGGTTATAATAAAAAGAAACACAGAAGCTACATAATAAATCAAATATAAATTTGCATACAAAAGGCTAAGACTAAAATAGTTGCTGTGCACTGAAGATATTTATTGTGAACGCGCTGCGCAGGAGTTGATTCCGAAACGACGTAAGCGTCAAGGGATTTGTGTAGAAAAGCGACATTTTTGTAAAGAAATGTTATTTTTAAAGAATGTTCCTACGGAAATGTGCTGAAGTTTGGCGGAGGTAAGGTATATTTAGAGCAGGGTAGTTTTTCAGGTTATTAAGTAATGATCTGTATATGAGCTATTTTGGTACTAATATGATGTATGGTATGTCGTATTAAATTAATAGACAAAATTTTATAAAAACTGTGCAAACATGCTTTTTCTGGTGTTAATAAGCCCTCTCTTAATGCGCTACCTTCAAACATGGACTACATGCATAAGTATATTGCATAAACTAAGTAGCATAATTTTGATACCAGCGTGCCTCAGGTGACTGTCACCATGGCAGTAACAGACAAAAAATATATTTACCTTTATAATATATTTATTTAGAAGCAGATCTACTACCGCGATCACCGGAGTTCGTAAGTTACAGGGAATTGTCTTTGACACTCCAACGGAAGCGTCATCGTCATTACGAGTAACACTCTAATATAAAAGAGAAAAATCCCGTAACTTGCGAACTTCGGTGTTACCGCTACACCACTATCGACGTATTCCCTCACTCTTGCACTCGTGAATTCGTACGTTAGTTTGACAGGGAAGCAATACTTCGTTCGTGATACGTAGGGCCTCAGCTTAGCTGCGCCGGCGCATACGTCATTTCGGCGTCGACGTGCGGTGCGCGTGCACCCGCGCTACCGGACTTGTTTTATGATCGTCTTTTGTTTTATCTCTTTTTCCGAGCAGTAACTAATTGTTGGGACTCTTATGAATTGCGCTAGTGGATTTGTCATTGAATAAGCTTTTAATCGACTAAGGGATTGAAGTGTCACTGACCACTATTTGACAAAAGATTGAAGATGGGCAGCAACGTCATCATAGTGGACACATTACTGCGATCGCCAAACCGCTTGCCCAGCGTGGCGATTATGGGCATTTACCTCCTGATACGTTTATACGCATTGTTAATAGGAGAGGCCTACGTTCAGCAGTGGACTATCATAGGCTGATGATGATGATGATGAAGCTTTTAATCTGTAATCGGCCGTGTGGTGACGGCAGTAAGAATACTTTTGACACCACCCCAACTCTTCCCACAGGTGTCGTAATCGTAAGCGTCGACTAAGGGATTGAAGTGTCAGTCACTGACCACTCGTTGATAGATCGATGATTGGCAGCAGCGTCATCATAGTGGATACACTACAGCGATCGCCAATCCACTTGCCCAGCGTGGCGATTATGCGCCCAATGTATCTATACGCATAGTTAATAGAAGAGGCATACGTCCACTAAGATAGGCTGATGATGTGTGAAGCTTTAAATGAAAAATAAAAAATAGCAGTGATAACACAACCTTTACTAGGATTTAAACCCAGGACCTGGATGTCCTTTAAAAATCCATTAGGCCACTACCAATTAGGCTACGGAACCCGCTGTGTTCGTTCAAATTGCTCAGTACATTTCCTGGTTCTTATTTAAAGTACACAAAAACCTAAACCATCTTTCCATTAATCGCTCTAAAGTCCGAGACAATTTCATTGTCATCAAAAACCTTTTGGGGCCAAAATAAACTGAACGCGAGCGGAATTTTCGCTAATTGCTAAAAAAAGTCCGACTACCTGAGCCGGAGTTATGAGAGATACTTTTTTATTTTACTGTACTGCTTAGCGATATTGGCCCTTATCCAGTAGGAAAGAACCGCCATTCGCTTCAATATTTTAATAGTCTTTGGAAATGCTTTTCGCCAGCCACAATCAGAAACTTTTGTTACGAAACAGCCATCTGAGTTAAAGGTGTCCTTAAATCTCTTTATACTCATTTTATTCCCTGAACTTGTATCCTTATAGTTTATTTTTGGAATGATAGATGAGGATGACAGAGTAATGATAATTCAAGGTTATGAAAACAAAAACATAAATGTTCAAGTATTTAAGGATGTTTCATTGATTTGTGACAATTACGAGTAGTAAAGGAGGAGGTATTAAAACAGAATCTACCAAAAGTTGAGCCATCGACAGAATGAGAGATGATCGGCAAAATGAGAGCTACAGACGACAGAGGCGGAATATATGGCCAAAAGTACCAGCAAATCTCTTAATAACAATTTGGTATTCGACTAGTCTGTCTATCATTTGCCTGACAGCCTTGTAGCATATAGCGTGACAAAACCACCTGCTTACCCATTCGCGTGACAACGCTGGTTAGCGCTTAGCACTTCAACCGCTCAGTTTTCCCAACTAAATTACAATTTATTCGTGTGAAAACTTAAGGGTACCCCTAGATTCGCAATTGTTTATTGTGAGGCCAAAAAAACGGGCAACGGCTCCGGAAATTTACACTTTAAAGCTTTCACAATAGGGCTTGTTCTTCTGAAGCGAGGTTTATCAGATATATGTGACAGCGTGCGTGCGACGCCCTCACCTTACAAGGTTTATATCTCCTCGCTGTATCTTTTTCGCCAGTTCTAAAAAGGGATATATCCTTCGTAGGGACAATGCTCTTACGACTTTCCGCTAAAGACAGACCTTAAGGGTGTGAATTTGAATAGAATTATAGTCTTGAGTTCGTAAGCTTTGTCCGAATTTCCAATTTCTAATGTCTGCTTGGTTGAGCTTTGAATTGTGTGCTAGAAACGAGTCTGGTGGCTAAATATTCCGCTATTATTCGGTGATGGTAACAGGAAAACTAAAGACTAGCCCTTTATTCATAAACGTCTCCTAATTTAGCAAGCCGGTAAGAATTGTTTATCACTTTCTGTCTATAAGACCGTATGGGACAACAAATACTTAGTGGCTTGCTAAGTTAGATGACGATTATGAAAAAGGGGGCAAAGTGTTAAGTACCTGAAGTTTTTTGAGATTAAAATGTATCGGAGTATACATATATTGGAGCGGACAACGTCATGGCAATAGAAGCCTGCTAAGATATTTGTGAGAGGCCTGGCCGTTCCCATATATCAGATGGCGACTAAGCCCTCGTCTCCTTGAGAACCTTATAAACGATAAAACGGAGAAGATAACACGCCATACTCCCAATGGACAGCTGTTCTCAGAACTGAATTGGCCACTTACGCACTTTTGATGATTGGAAGTAATTGAGAGTTACGTCTGACCTAGGTCTACCTCTAGTCAGGTGACATACTGGTCCTAACTCGCTCTAACAATCTTAAAGTTGATACTTTGATTCGAATCGGAGCGTAGCGGGCCTTGTTCGTTCTAATCGGCTATGGAAAATGACCTTATACTCGTAATGTCGTGTCCGTTTATAAAACCCTAGAGTATTTTGCTCAGTCTATATACTGTCGGGTCATCTCTTCACTCCAATGACACTTTCGTTGGAGTGCCTGAGACAGATGCTAGAATTTCGATTTTAGAATTTCGCGGTAGGTCTCCAGACTCGAAGTCCCAGTATCCCAACATATTTGCGTGGGTGCAGCGCGTCGCCCACACCGACCGGTCTGGCTGCCAGGACAACAAACACATGTCTACACTTCTGATCCTTATTACAACGGCATAAGGTGTTCAAGTGTTCACATTTTTCTGGAAGCCCGCGTTATCCCTGACTTCACCTTGTAATGTGAGCGTAGGAACGAAAGGGTGTATTTGTAGGGGCAGTGATGGACGGATATGACGTTTCGGTTCTGGGAGCTCGCCAATTAGCATACCAGGGTTCAATAGCCGATGTTGGGGCTGTAGGGTGTGAATTTGCAAATTTATTCTCCATGTAATGTAAAATCTTTTGTAGACAGTACCTCCGTGGATTGTCATACATACCTACACCAATCGTCAGAATAAAATCCAAAAAATGTGTATATGTGAACAAACATGACTTTCCACAGCATTTGATGTCTTTGACACATCGGAAACACGTTCGCAGATATATTTTGACGTTAATACTATTACATATCAATAATTTAAACGTTTAAGGTTTTAACGTCCTGCCGCCCAGACAATAAAAATTGCTAGTGAGAGTAGAGAGTTTTGAATTGATAGTGCAGGAAATAGAATAGGATTTCATTTGATTGAGGAGACCTTTTAATAGGCCTTTGGGCGGCAGGAGGCTATGTTGGTGAACCAAAACAGTCTTCTAAAAGGGCGTGATTATGAAATAATACATGTTACGTATAGTTAAAAAAAATATCGACCCTACTGAAACTTCCAAAAGGCCCCTAGGCTATTCTGAGAACGCAAAGAACCTGCACTTATTTTTTAGCCACCTACATGTAAAAAAAGTGTTAACCAGGTGTTTCTATATCGATCTTTCATAACAAATGTTAACGCTTAAAGCAAAACAGCATAATTAAGTATTTCACTGCATCAGGACCTGATAAATGGTATTGACTTTATTTACGTCAGAATTACCATAAAACGTGGGTTGCTGGGTTTTCATTAGCATCTTGGGCGTGATTACAGTATATTATGACTTATTGCATTTCGCTTGGCGGCCTACGCTGTTTATTTAAGGAGATATAAGCGTGCTACCGTGAACACCAAAGTTTGCAAATTTCTCTCTCTTCTCTGTCACCCTAATGACGCCTTTATTGGAGTGACAGAGACAAATCCTCGAAATTTGGGAACTTCGGTGTTTGCGCTAGCAGACCTATTTGTTTAATCTTTAGACAACCGAAGATGGCGCTTGACATATCAATGATTACGGCGTTCACGAGCAATTTTGCGTCATTTGTTTTGAAAATTCACTGAAAAATAGCATTGTAATACAAATTCGGCTTTGAAGGATTCTAGTCTTCTCAATAGGGACATCCTCTGCTCGTACATGATTTAGGCAGTATTTTTATTTTATTTAACTAATACTTTGACGCGAAAAGTATTTGCCGGCTTCGTATCCCTATCCGGCCTTGCTTACGCTCGGCCATCTATGAGTAACTTGTTTTCTTTTGTATTGGCAACCCTGCATACATATTTCAGGCCTTTTCTAGTATTATGATTGTGACTATACATTGCAATCAATTTAAATCACTCACTTACATTACGTATTGCAAGTGCAACAGAGATGCAGAACATCGATCGTATATACTGCATGAGAATTTGAACTTCGTATCAAGTATTTGTGTATTGGTGATTTTTGTTATCAGCCAATCATTTCCGTCTAATTACAGTAATTAGCATCTGATCATGAAGTTAATTGGCAAACTGGCCAGAAAGCCAGGACAATGGCAGGTCATACAGGTTTGAACGGTGGCTCGGTCGTGCGCCGGCGCACATAAATAACTGAGATAGTAGCGACACGATGGCGCAGCGTTATTGAAATATGACCACGAGCCTAATTGACAGTTTTTTGCGACAATTTTGAGAAAGGCTTTTATGGACTTGGGTTTAGGTGTTGTGAAATACGCTCGTAGACATCCTAGAAACGAACATATACCGTAAAACCCTATAGTCGAAACGCTTCCAACTATGGTCCAAAACTTAATCGAATTCAGTGTAATTGTTAAGATGCATTCAGACCAAACGAGTATTCGCTATTCTATCGCCCACTCTACGAAATCAACGAATTTCGACGTATCACGTTTTGTGTAGCGAATGAATTTAGTAGAGTAGGGGATAGAATAGCTAATGCTCGTTTGGTCTCAATGCACCTTTATACTAATCATGCTATTCATTGGTCAAAAGCAAAACTTCTTATTAAACCTTAAAAAAACCTTGGAAAAGCCAAACAGCAGATTGGGGCTGATGCTTAGGACTAGAAAAAGCGGAGCATAGTTGAAGTATTGGAATATAGTTGGATGGTTTTACGGCACGTGTATAGTGATAATAGTTTCTAAAGGAATACACTCTTCGGCGAAGAAAAAACTCCTACGTTAGAAGGACCAGTGCCATATGCAATTCTATTGCGGTTATTTATATGCCCTAGGCTAGGATATGCGTGTGTATAGGGAAAGTACGTGACAATCACAACATAACTCGCAGTTCCAGTCACTAACATAACCTTTCTCTTTCCAGCTGCACATCCCGCTACGCCGGCGAGTTCTGCCAGCACCTGAACCCTTGCCACAGCGAGTCCAGTCCTCGCTGCCAGAACGGCGGCAGCTGCCGAGTCCGCCCAGGGGCCGGCGGAGGCCCACCGTCCTTCGCCTGCGACTGTCCGTTGGGGTTCAGCGCGTCGCTCTGCGAGATCAGGGTCCCGGCTGCTTGTGACTCGGCCCCTTGTCTGAATGGAGCTACTTGCCGGCTGACGTCGCTGCATTCGTATGAGTGTGATTGCCCGCCTGGATATACTGGTGAGTTTGATCTGAAGGCTTCTGAAGCAGGCGTGGATCCAGGGGAACAATGGGGGCATTTGCCCCCTCCTGACACAGGACTTATGTATGCCTAGGTGTTGTTTTAAATATAAAATACTATCATATCAAAGGTCAATGCATCCCTGAACGAAGTCCTGGACCCGCGCCTATTCTTCAGAGCTATGCTGGATTTCACTGAGTTTCGACCGCAGTCATAAACATTTCCCAATGTTGAAACTCCCCGAAATCCATCAGACTTAAAAGTGACTAAAGTCTGTTATTAAAACTCTCTTTGCGATTGAATGAAACCTCTGAATCTTGTTTCTAGTAGGTTTAGCACATAGATATGTACATGTTTGTCGCCACGAGTTATTATCCGTCCCTCTTTTATTTTTATTGTTAGTAAAACTGGGAAGTGTATCTCATGGTGCGTCTGTCGCACCAATCAGATTCAAAACCTACTGAATATCATAAAACAAAAGACCTATATGTATGACATACCGCTATTATCAGGCCTATCTAGTCGTTCTATTTCATCTAAATCGTCTCGTTAGATGTTCTCAGCTTTCTACCATAAAACTACGTGTCCAGGCAATTAAACGGGTAAACACAACAGGTTTCAATTAGAAAACTTTCATTGTGCACATAATTGCTCTCGGCTGTACACTTTTGGATAAACCTGTCTTCGCGTTAGAGAATTGTTGTGGACGCGGCAAAGCCAAATGGAGCCTTTTAAAGCGTTTTGTTTAAAACTTTATTGAGACCGGTTTCGTCAGATATCTATAATAAGTTGCTTAAAAGTTGCCGTGTGGTGACGGCAGTAAGAATACATTTGTCACCACCCCAACTCTTCCCGCGGGAGTCGTAATAGTCGACTAAGGGATTGAAGTGTCACTGACCATTCTTTGATTTGATTGATGATGGCCAGCAGCGTCATCACAGTGGACACATTACTGCGATCGCCAATCCGCTTGCCCAGCGTGGCGATTATGGGCATTTACCTCCTAATGCGTCTATACGCACAGTTAATAGGAGAGGCCTACGTCCAGCAGTGGACTGTCATAGGCTGATGATGTGTGTGATGATGTAGCAATCGAGTACCTATACAGACAGCGACATCTAACGAAGGATTTGGTAATTTATAAAGCTATCTAAGCGGCGTAAATAATGTTGTTAAGCGCCCTCAACTCCCTTTTTCAGGGGTAATAAAAGTTTAATAATAATGGCTTCTTTATTCTATTGAAATCGATGCTATACGTGCGATCATAATAAACTTGCAAGACAGACGAGAGAGTTCTTAGCTCCTGGCTTCTATCGTTAATCCTTGTATTTTATATGCACTTGCCGTGCTTGATTCCCAACACGTTTTACTTGGAAAACTTCGAGAACTGTCCCAATTATATCTTCACGGTGGGATTGAGTACACTTCACCCACACGTTCCTAAGACTAACACGAGCCAATAATGTAAAATCCAATGGGACAAGTCCTTAAAAAAATAGAATAAAATAATAAATTATTGTTTTTTAGAATTTAATTAATAATTTCTTTCTAAATTTGTTACACCCCTTATTTATGAATAAATTCATTTACCCCCTAAAAAAATCTTTCTAAATCATAGCGGTAATAAAGCTTTAAAACATACAACTAATTTTTAGTTAGGATTTTTTTGTGAACCTTCTTAATCATGTTATTACTGTTAGTTGCTCTTAGTATCTCTTCTGTGGACTATACATTGTGTTACCAACTTACCATGACCTAGGCTTCTACGAAAATGGGTAATAATACGCATTACTGGCAATCGTTTTCAAGTATTAAGAGTTGACAAATATTTAAATTAACTGTACAATTATTTTCATTTCGTTCGAACGATCAATGTAACGCGTATACTGCTTAGTTGTCAAACGTTGAGAGTGGCTGCGATCTTTCATTGTCAAATGCCAATTGACGTTTTATTTTGAAGTACATTGCTTCTCAATCAACTTTTCTTAGAAAGTAATTTATTTTTAAAATTAGGATTTTTATACAAATAATGCACATGGTTTGGCTAACAATCTGCATCATGTTAACACACTGTATATAAGTGACTTGTAGCTAATTCTTTTCAAATTCTATCAATTCCAAGTTTCTGTTTGTTAGTGGGAATAGAAGGTAGAAATCCCCGTGCGTATTCAAGGGAATGTGTATAAAAACCACGACGGCTCCTTTATATGGCCAGTCCAATTATGGGCCGCAAAGGCCTGCGATTGCTCGAAAACTTAAATATTTACCTTTAGGTTTCGCTGAAAGTTGCGACAGTTCGGAATATGGTTTTTGTGGGAATAAATTCGAAGTAGAGTTTATTGTATGGATAGAATCGAATCGTCAATAAATTACCATCGTTTTAGATGGTTAAAATCCGTAACTATATTCATCGAGTACCACGTATCGTATAAAATCTTAATCCGCCATTTAAAAATAGTTGTGATTGATCGATCAAAGTTTTGATTGGCTATTTCTATAAACATTTGTCAAAGATGTTGCGCCGAAATATGCGCGGTGTCAAGAAAAGCGCTATGTCCTGCCCATCTTGGCATAATTGAACAATTGATTTTGGGGGCATTTTTGAGTCGGCGTTAGACATCCATGTTATACGAGTATATGGTCGCAGGCCCCGTAGTAAAAGTTGTTCAGTACAGCCTACTAAATCACCCCGTTCAAGGTTTTCAGTAGATGGTGGAACAAACACTCTGTATATGTATCTGAATCTGAATGACAAATGATTATGAATTGAAATAATTAGAAAATCTGAAGCATGAAACATTTTCGTGGAGAGATCAGGATTTGTACATATACAGTATCTACCGATGCCGTGAACAATTATTAAGTGTTATTTAAATTTTATCTGCAGTGAAAGTAAATGGAAAGTGTGATATCAATGATTACCCATTCTTTTACAATTTTAAGCGGCATCATAGTTGTCATGTTCGATTATGTGACATACTTTAGTTGACACATTTACGTCCACGGAAGAAACATGTTCAGTGCCTAAAAAAATCAGCGCAAATTCACACCTTATTCTGTTAAAAGTAAGGTGGTTTTCCTTCTGTAATTTGAATTGACTAGACATGTTCTTTCCGTGGACCCTTCATATGTAACGTATACTTAGAAGTCCACACAAGGTTTTATGAATTTTATTGATAGAGTTGAATTATGATTTATGAAACAATTGTTTTTGTCTATCAGATTAATTATAATAAAAAAAATGAACAAGGTGGAAAGGCAAGGGAATGGTTAATAAATGAATGAATATAGACACAAGTAATATTTTATCATACAGTTGGAAGCAGAATGCTACCTACAGGGTGAACGATATGAAGTGTTACCAAGTAGATTTGATGAAGTCCGGTGTCAAAATAATAGCGGCTTATTATCGGAAATATGTTTTGGACACCGCATTGAAGTCTTAGGCACGCAAACATTTGGGTTGTGGACTGCAAACATAAGAACGAAACTGAGCTTCGGCTTATAAAGCTCGTAAGAACCAAAAACGGCTGTAAACCGAATTTCACGTGTCATTTCTCCAGTGCAATGCAATAAATTGTCGCGACAAAAAAATCTCAGTCCTTTGAAATTGGTCACACTTCATATCGTTCACCCTGTACACTTACAACTTGTTTCTCTGTAATTTGTCAGATATTTTTGCTCGATTTCTAACGCTTTTACACGAACTTTTTTATGCTCTGCCAAGCGAATTTTCCAATATGCTGCCTAAGTAGCGATTTGTGCATTGCTTTTTAAGTGACCGGGTTGTCTTAGAAGTTAAAGCGTGTGTGAAAATTGAAGACGGTTCGAATCTGATCTTTTTTTGGATGTATTTTAAATTAACGCCCATTCATAAACGTTTTCTAACTTACAAGCCGCTAAGTATTGTTTGTCGCTTTCGAACTTACCAATATGTCTATTAGACCGAAAGGAACAAATAATACATAGTAACTTATGAATGAGGGCGTAAATCTATGAATGTATTTCAATGAATACAAGAGTTTTTAAATATATAAAAATATGGACTAGCGTTTCTGCGACAGTAGGCCTATTGCGAACGTCGAAAATCGTATATCTCGAATCTGTCTTTATCACTCTAACGAAGGCGTCTGCGGTGTAACTGAGACAAATACTCGAAAACGATATTCGATGTCCGCGGCTGACTATCGCTTCGCGCAGTGAATGTTCGAAATTCGAACGCGAGGAAACAACGCTCTAATTTTAAACTGGTTTTGTCTTACGTCCGCCCTGGGGCCGTCGGTCATATACATGTGTACAGGCAGGGTCAAAGATATGGATGCGCGCAAAGTTCCAAATATATGTATACATCACCATCATCACTATCAGCCTATCTCAGTCCACTGCTGGGTGTAGGCCTCTCCTATTAAACCACGCGTATAGACGCATTAAGAGTGTAATGTCCATAATCGCCACGCTTGAGCATTGGCGATAGCAGTAATGTGTCCACTATGATGACGCTGCTGCCCATCATCAATATTTTCTCAAATAACGGTCAGTGACACTTCAATCCCTTAGTCGACTTTTACGACACCCGCAGGAGGAGTTCGGGTGGTGACAAATGTATTCTTACTGCCGTCACCACACGGCCAATTAGTTAGATTGTAATAAATCTATTATTACTTGTCATTTTGACACCGTTATAAAGCGGCTTGGGGTTCCATATAATAATATATACTTTGTATCAATTTGATACAATTTAAGCTACACAAGTATAACCAGTCTCGTTAATGATAATGAAAGTTCTTAATTTGGTAGTAAAAAGGACATTAAAGGCTGTTTAGTGTGCAAATGATATTAAAATAATGTCACTAAACTTTGAAATTGATAACTTGAATATTCATATCGTCGGCTGCCAACCAAGACTCGTTATAATAACTGTCACTACTCTTATCAACCTCGTATGTCAGTATTGAATCAGAACTTAGATACGAGCTCTTTTTTCAAGAAAGCTTTTGTTACTTAGCGCGTTTTGGTTGTCAACCGATATATTATATCGGTAGCGTATCTGGTTATTACAAATTTTGGTGAGAAATGTAAGAAGCGTGCGAATTCTGCGGCTCTACCTACGAATACGCAAATTGCGGGGGTTTTTCTCTGTCACTCTAATGACGCCTTCGTTTGAGTGACAGAGACATATCCCCAAAATTTACGAACTTCGCGGCAGCAGGCCTGATTTATAGTGTGAACTTCCATGCTTGTACCAATAAATCAGTTTCGCAAATAAGGTGTTTCTAGGAAAAAACTTCTCAATAAAACACGAGTTTATGATAGTTAAAGATAATTGGCTGACATAATGACAAGGTTCTATGTCGTGTTTTTATCAATTTGTAATTTGTATCATAGAACTCTGTACTCGTATATAAGTTAAGTTTTTAAATTAAAAATAAGTTTTTTTTGTTGTTGTAATTAAAAGTATGTTATCATCGGTATTTCATGCTTAATTTTGATAATAAAACTGACTTAATTTGACCCAAAAAATGTGATTCCCCGTACTGTTCAATAATCAATATTATTATGTATATTCAAGCATGTTACACAGTAAATTGCATAAGCGGTTTTATTGACCTCATCGATCTAAGATGTCGGCTTACCATTCCAGCTCGATCATTTCCATAATATTATAATAATTCTAGAGTAGCGCACAATATAATATTGTAAGTCATTGTGCAATCCATGGCCGAAGCTTGTGAAAAAGGGCATAAGTACAATAAGGGTTGCCAACGAAAGTTCACAGATATGCGGTACATTCGTGAGTGAATTGCGGGACTCGGCTATGAAATGCGGGACTCCATCAGACATATGAAAAAGTCTAAAAATAAAAACATTCAGTTAGACAACTTTAGAAACATTAATTACAAATTACCATTTTGTTTTTATGACACTAACATTAAAAAACAAAGCTTAATTTCAGATTCAATTTACGAGTAGATGCACCTAATGCACCCATCGCATTCATATTCATATTAATAAGTATAGTTCGAGAAATATAAATTGAACGTTTATTGTTACTGTAATGTAGGAAGAAAGTTAGCCTACCAATTTATATTTCTCAAACTATACACGCGGTACTTAGTCCCGGTCTTTATTCTCGCGGTTTCGGCGTTGGCCCGATAGTAAAAGTTGGTCAGTATGACTTATACATTCACAGGTTTCTTTCTTTACTCTACTATGTGATAGGTACATACTGTATAACAATTAACAATCTCGAAATGCCGTCATTTACGTATTCATATATTATTATTTATTTCCTTAAAACCGTGACAATCAGCTTCCCGCGCGAACCCTTTGCGGGACTCATATTTTAGGGCCCCAGAAACGGGACGTCCCGCATAAAGCGGGCGGTTGGCGCAGCCCTAGATAACTTTTATACAAGTGCGTAGGTATACACCGTTTCCCAAACAGGCTGGCGAGTTAGAACCTTTTTCGTAAGGGCCGCAAAATTCAGATGAGGCTTAGAATAGATATGTTACAATTTACTAAACGCAGTAAATTATGTCGTGAGAAACCTTTTGTCAACCTCCGTAGCCAAGTTGGTGACAATATTCCCGCAGTGTCCTAATTTCGGTTAATCTAGTGGTTTTAGATAAAAGCGTGTAGGGTTAGAAATTTGTTTACTTGTTAAGACAAGTAATAATATAAACTTCACTGACCACCGAATACCGAGGGCTCGGAATTGTATGTATATGTAGTCGACCTCACAGGTAATGCTACATTTGAATCTTTTGCTATCAATTGAATAGTAAATTTATTTCAAAGATAAGGTTCCTTATTCGTATGTCGCTGTCAAGAAATATATTGAATATAGCTCTTAAAGTTTTTATTTTTAAGACCAAACGGCTTGAGGCTTTGCCTCGTTCTGAGACATGCGAAGGGTTAAGAATCTATCCACTGGCATGCTTCATGTAACATGTCATTTTATTTTATACAGCATAGTCTATCCCAAAAATCAAATGTGAGAATTATACACTACTATAAATCGTTACCCCAATATTATAGGGTTCTATTACATTTTCGGGGTAATTAAATCTGAACTAAGTATCAGTGCAACAATGTCCAAATTTCAAGTTGACAAACGTGCTATATAGAACCTTGTAACATTAGACAGTGAAATGCAATCCCAAGCTCTTTTTAAAGCAATTACACTTCGTCTATCGCCTAATCCGCCGAATCAAAATAGGTTTAGACATTATTCATGCGAACGACTTAGTGTAACTCCCGAATTACTTATGTACTAACTAATTCATATTTTAAAGACAAACAGGTCTTAATCGCGTAAACTTTTATTTTATTATACCCTGATGTTTCTGGCATGACGTTACACCCGTGGTCGTAGGCAGACTGTCTTTACCCGTCTTTAAAATATGAGTGATAATCGTGAAAGTTTAAATCAATATACTAACTAATTCTTCTACCCAGGTGCCGAGTGCTCTCACGAGGACCATTGCGCGTCCCAACCCTGCCGCAACGGCGGTCGCTGCGTAGCCGACAACTCAACAACCGCTGGCTACTCCTGCGACTGTCCACCCGGCTTCACAGGCCCCCGATGCACGGATGACGTCATCGAGTGCACCTCCAAAGGCTCCGGGCCGTGCCATCATGGCCGCTGCTTCAACACGCACGGGTCGTACACGTGTGTGTGCGAGCCCGGGTATACGGGGAGGGATTGCGATGCGGAATATGTGCCGTGTGAGCCGTCTCCGTGCTTGCATGGTGGGAAGTGCACGCCGCTGGATCAGCTGAGATACGAGTGCGAATGTCCGACTGGTAAGTACTTATCATATCGCTTTATTTACAAGCTCAATAATATCTGTCACTTTCCGTCGTACCAGACGACGGCAACAACGTATGAGGCTCTAAGTTCTGACGAGCTACCGCGAAACACGAACGAAGTGTTACCTCTCTCTCGCTCTTGTGAATTTGTACGAAAGTGTGACAGGGAGGCAACACTTCGTTCGTGGGTCGCGGTAGGGACTCTGAAACCTTCAGCACTTTGCGCGCCTTAAATATTCGTTGCTGAATATATCTGTAAGACCGAAAATGCTGATAAACGACGACTAATCAATTTGATGTTTATGAATAGAATAAGGAGAGGTCTTTAATTTCAATTTTTCAATCTGTATTATCTTCGTATATTATAGAAAATGTCGTATTTGTACATTATTAATTGGGTGGGCCCTCAAAAGACAATTGGTATTTCTTGAACCTACAGTAAACGACTGTTAGTCAGTTCACCATTGTAACACCGCCATCTCTCGGGGCATTACGCAAACAAATTAGTTAGACGCTAACTGACTACATTGTACACAGACAGACATTGTCATAGGCAGTTCTGTATAAAATCTTACAAAAACCTTATAAGCGTATTTCGTCTCTTAAAACGGGCTTATATTCTTATTGGACCGTCTTATAAGAATAATCGTTGACTTGATTCTTAATTTAATTGATGGATTACATATACATTATGCCACAATGTGTCGTCATCGATACACAAAGATATGATTCAGAAGAATGTGCCGCATAGGAAGTGCCTCTTCTATTAATCACAAATACGGTATTAGATTTTTTCATGACTTATCGCATTCCTAAGATCTCTTATGTAGGTAGTTATGTACCTATGATACTTGAAGTTGAAGTGCACACTTGCGAGTGTGGCTAAGTATGAGTTTTGATAACAAGATAATACAAGGACTATAGAAGCTATTGATATTTAATAACGAATTACTGAATGATATTCATATTAGGTAACATTCTATCGCTAAGCCGCTGTCCAGCCGATTAGACCATGCTGTTAATACTATAATGCCTACAGGTGGCGCTATTAGTAGGGGAGACCAGGTATAAAAGTAACGCGGGATGAACGTAACAAATTCATTTAAAATTTTACTACGACATCTATCCGAACGTCCTTCAGGGCATTAGATGCCATTTCGATTCCCCCCTAACCTCAGTTACACCCACGGTGCTGTGACGGCAGGTTATGCGTGTAGTGCTATGGTCCCAGAAAAATGCGTCAAAAGTAAGTTTTTAACGATTTTTTCAATCTTAGCTAGATTTTTCATGGTAAACGCTATAGCTTGCCGTTTTGCATGGGTGTTGTAAAGTCACTAATCATTTACAGTTTGAGGGTTGCAAATAAATGTTTTAATGATGCTTTTTACGTTTTTTTGCTACGTGTTTGTGGGATTCTGGAAATTCGATACCCAGGGATGATTGAAACAACTTGTTACTTTCATCCCGATTTCCAAATTGGAGGCTCATTGGTGCACCTATGTGCTAGCGTTTATTAAATAACTCATATACTTAGTGCCTTTTTGTTGCAGAATGTCTAATATACACAAAATAATAACAGACAGAAGTCCACCAAAATATAAATTATAGCTTTAGCTGCCGTTGAGGTGATCCTTTTTTAAAATGCCCTACAGGAACGCAGCAAAGACGTACCAACTGGCTCACATCACTTTATCTAGACATGTAAAGTAAAGGAAAGCTTTACTAGAAAGTACAGCGGCACTACCCAAGGCGGGATTTGTTTCTGGAAACAAATATTCACTGTCGATGAGGAGTCACATTTTTTTAATCGTATTAGGTACATTGTATGATTAGCTTAGTAGTATACTCAGAAATAAGGATAATACAGGAAGCATTTAATTCCTTGGATTACACCTAAGCATTTGTTTATATGCCATTTAGAATAAGACAGAAAGTTGATTGCTCTCTCGTTACTCATATATCCTATAGGTATAAATTAATTTTGGTCTCATATAATAATGTTAATTACATTCATTCTTTGTTAATGTTTGTCTTTGATATTGTAAGACTGTTGATTACTTAAAAATAATAATTACACATAATTATATTGATTATTTTATAGTTATTTACTTTGTTTCTATTATCCCTATGCACTGTTACAACCAGCCCTGGGGGTAGGGATAATTGCAACAAATTCCATCCTTCACTGTGAGCCATTTTTCTGTAAAACTATTCGATGTATGAAGTTTATTTTGGTACCAAAAGATACATGAAATATGTGTCTATTGCACATAAAAATGCAAAG
>JALPQI010018185.1:0-28811 GCA_025490895.1 Thaumatotibia leucotreta
GTCTGTCTCTATAGCGTCGCTTTCTTCTGATACTTCTTTGACTTTCTTGTTCTTTTTATCTTTTTTCTTTTTTGTGTCTGTGTCATCGGATTCATTGGTGGCTGTTTCTGATGTTCGTGTTTCGCGATGTTCATTACTATGTTTCTGAAAAAGAAATATAATTTTAATTTGTGAAAGGGTTTGGCCTAGTAGAATTTAACCCCCTTATTCATAAACGTCTCATAACTTAAAAAGCTGCTAAGTATTGTTTGTTCCTTTCGCTCTTATGGACATATTGATAAGACCAAAAGTGACCACAATGCTTAGCGGCTTGCCACGTTAGCAAACGTTTATAAATAAGGGGGTATTTTAATAAAATTATAATAAATGTCACCGCAGGCTAGAATGGTGCTATAGTGAGACGCCATAGCATCTTCTTGTTTTGGCATCCACTTCAAAAATAGCACACGCAACTTCTCCCTAGTGGAAGCCTTATACACTTGCGGAATTATCGATATAGTACATTGTTGTAGAGGCTGGAAAGTAAGCAATAGATGAACGAGTTTGTTTGAAGGCCGATCCTTGGGGAGGCCTTCGATAGTACGAGTTCATCTATTGCACTTTTAGCCGAGGCTAAACATTGAGCTTTTCACGACAACTGTGAGTAAATAAAACACATTTTTTATAATTATTAAAAATATGCACATTTTTATGTGGCTGGACGCCATGATCCTGTGCCACAAAAAAAACAATCAGTCCGAGAAATTTTCTCTGAAATAATTTTCATAACGTTGTATCTACCTATGAAATCCGTGTTTAGATATGACCTTTTAGTTTACGTTCAACATTGTTGTACTGTTCGTGACGTTCATAGATGTACAGCTGTCACAATTTGACAGCCATATGTCTATAGGCAATTTTCCGTAGTGTCTTTAGTCAAACAATCACCACATTTACGAAGTGTCGTGAAAAATTCTAAACTCAACTCACCGCAGGCCAGAAAGGAGCTATCGTCAGACTCCCCAGCATTCTCCTCTCCTGGGCATTGACCTGGAGAATTGTACACGTCACGACTTGTCCTGTATGGAAGGCTTCGGTCAGGCTGGACAATGGAGTGCGAGACGCCTGTGTTCGGGGGACGTATGCCACCACGTCACTCAGGAATGATACTAACACGTAGTCTTTTACCACCTGGAGACAAATGTAGAAGTTTAGGTATTTTCCTTGGATAGTTTTTGTTATTGAAATGAAAATGGAGAATACTAAAACAGGATTGTACTTTATTCCTTTTTAAAGTACCTTTTCAGTACAGACGGTGCATTTTTTAGGCTCTAGTGCGAGAAGTGGGTCATTTTACGTTAGGTCCAAAACTTCGGAGGGCCATCTGTACTAAAAAACGTCGTACGAGACACGTGCAAAATCGAAATTCGTAACTCGTGTCGATTTAAAACACTCCCTATCGGCCGTGTTGTAAAACATCGCCACTCCTTTCAAATTTCATGTTTTTCGCACTTGTGTCGTAATGTACTATTTCAGTACAGATGGTGCTTTTTTTACGCGCTAGTGCGAGTAGTGATTCATTTTATGTTAGGTTGAAAACTTTGGAAGACCATTTTTACTGAAAAATGTCGTACGATTCACTAAAAAGGATACTCCCTTCTATCGTGTTTTAATTTATCTCCACTCATTACGCACTTGTATCGTAATGTACTAATTCCTTTTTCAGATAAAAACGGAGAATATTAGGACAGGATTTCACGTTATCAATTTATAAAACACTCGATTGTAATGCTCGTGAAATTTTGCTAAAATACTTCTTGAATTACAATATGTTATATACTTAAAGTAAGACTTTAAAACTGTTTTTTTTTTGTTTAAAGTATTGCAGTAGGGTACATTGCATATCATATTACTGTGGACAATAGAAGACTGGCTGAAAATGAGTACAGATAATAAAAAAGAGAAGATAGCGGGACGACACGGACGCATATGACGGGAAGTGGGGAATTGACAACGTTTCAAAATTTTCGATGTCCCTAAACCGAAAACCATTTCGAGTTATACGCATGTAGATCACAAAGATATATTTTAAAAAAATCCACATATATTTGTTAAAAATCTTAAAAATAGTTTAAAGGGGAAGTAACGTCACGTAGCTGATTCAGAGCTGCCACTATAACCAAAAAATCTCGTCTTTGGAATGTCACTTGTGTTTGGCAGTGACATTTGACACTTGTTACCGTTTTTCGTCGTTTTCTTATGTGTATGAAATATCACTTGTGACGCCATTTAGCTGATTCTTGCGGTTTGTAACTTACGCTCTTTCTTTGCATTAAAATAGCAATTCTTTTGAAAAATAAAAAAATACTTGTATCTTTTAATATTGAGTTCTTTCAAAACAGACAATAAAAACTTGCACTAAAAAATATGAAATGTTGTCAATTGGGGACGATTGGAGGAAGAGAGGGGAGGTGTTTGGCCAGCAGTGGGAAATTAAATGCGCTACTAAAAAAAACTTATGTATGACGAACCTTGATGACTCCAGTGTAGGCTTTCCCAACTTCAGCCTGCTCGTACGAAGACAGTTGTACTTCATCAGGGAATACCAGAGTTTTCTCTTTCTGTTTCCTATTCGTATCCGTGTCTATCGCATTACTGTCTTCTGAAACGTCTTTTGTTTTATTCTTCTTATCTTTTTTCTTCTTTTTCGTGTCTGTTTCATCAGATTCACTGGTGTTTCTATTTTTGTGAGGCACTTCATCGTCAGCACGATATTCATTACTATGTTTCTGCAAAAGACATATACTTTGAACTTGTGATAACCAGTGATCGGTTTTTTTGGATTCACCCTAGCGGGATTTCGCGTATAAAAAATTACGGGTGTGGCTATAAAAAAAATTAATACTATTATATTACATTATGAACAGTAACATGGCAAATTGCATGGAAATACGTGTAAATAATTAAAGTTTATTTTTCAAGTTACTATAGGAGACCCGCCGAGTGAATCCAAAAAAACCGATCACTGGTGATAACCATCGACATTATAGATTTTAATTATATAACCGAAACTCGGGTTACACAATTTTCTAAACACGTCGGAGAATATTATATTTACAACTTACAACACTTATCAAGACTAATTTTCACACAAAGCCTATCGCAGATCAGATAGGTGCTATGCTATAGTGAGGCTTCGAGTTATAGTCACAATAAGGCTTCCCAACATCCTTTTTTTCTGGCCATCCACCTGCAGAACTGTACAAGTCACCACCTATCCCGAATATAAGGCTTCATCTACGGAATTAACGAGATCTCCTAAACACAACTCACAGCAGGCTAGAAAGGAGCTATAGTCAGGCTTCCAAGCATCCTCTTGTTCTGGCCATCCACCTGCAGAACTGAACAAGTCACCTATTCCGGATTGGAAGGCTTCACCTACGGAATTAACGAGATCCTCTAAACACACCTCACAGCAGGCTAGAAAGGCGCTATAGTCAGGCTTCCAAGAATCCTCTTGTTCTGGCCATCCATCTGCAGAACTGTACAAGTCACCTATTTCGGATTGGAAGGCTTTATCTACGGAATTAACGAGATCTAAACTCAACTCACCGCAGGCCAGAAAGGAGCTATAGTCAGACTCCCCAGCATTCTCTTCTTCTGGGCATCAACCTGGAGAATTGTACAC
Organism: Thaumatotibia leucotreta; assembly: GCA_025490895.1. NCBI lineage: Eukaryota > Metazoa > Arthropoda > Insecta > Lepidoptera > Tortricidae > Thaumatotibia > Thaumatotibia leucotreta. Next base: position 3,668 of record JALPQI010018185.1, read on the forward strand.
GTCACGACCTGTCCTTGATGGAAGGCTTCGGTCAGGCTGACGTCAGGTGACCGAGTCGCCTGCTGACGAGGCACGTATGCCACCACGTTACTCAGGAATGATACTAGCACGTAGTCTTTCACCACCTACAGAAAACAAATAGGAGTTTCAGTCATTTTTCTGGGTTTTATTTACACAAGTCGGAGATAGGAGTAGAGAGGACTCGATACCTGTTCTGGGTTGTTCCTGGAGCATATATTCAGGTTTATCTTTGTTCAACGCGGAAACGCTATGAGCGTATTGCGTACTTTTGCGCAAGGAATGGCTCGCTCGTTTGAATAGTTTATTTTATTGTTAGTTCTCATTGTATTATTTTTATTTGGATTTTGTATTTTAATTTTAATGTTTGGTAGTAATTAAGGCAGAAGTGTTATTATTTAGGTGTAAAAAGTTACACAAGTACTGTCAAATCAAATGGATATTTTTTCAAGTAGGTATAGCAACAAAGGACTTTTGTATCGCCATAAGTTTAAAAAAAACTACTTCCTAGCTAATTCTTTGTTTGATTTTTTTACCACCTACGGAATTTATGATGAGTTGTCCCTTCCTAGCTACTTATCAGCTATGGAGTTGTTGTTCTTTTGGTAAACATGGAGTTAAGACTGGATACTAACCTTGATAACTCCAGTGTAGGCCTTTCCAACTTCAGCCTCCTCGTATGAAGCGAGTTGTACTGAGTCAGGAAATACTAAGGTTTTATTTTTGTTCTTCTTTGTATCCTTATCTACCGTATTACTGTCTTCTGAATCGTCTTTAGTCTTATTCTTCTTATCTTTTTTCTTCTTCTTTGTGTCTGTGTCTTTTGATTCACTGGTTTTTCGCTTTTTATTGGGAACCTCATCGTCGGAAGTTTCTGCTTTACGTTTCTCACGATTTTCATTATAATGTTTCTGAAATTGAAACCTACTTATAATTTGTGATAAGAATTTATTTAAGGCAGCAAGAGTTAGACAGCTTTATAATAATGTTTTATTCGTCTAGTATACAACATGTTCGAAGACCAAACTTGCAATATAGCTTAGCTTAGCTAATTCTTTGTTTGATTTTTTTACCACCTACGGAATTTATGATGAGTTGTCCCTTCTGGATATAAAGGATCTTCAGATAAACGACATTAGAGATCTAAATGATTACATGATAAACTCATGCTCGTTACAACAAGATAATATTGTAAATATCAAGGCATTCCTAGCTTGTATTTACGTCAGAATTGTTTTAGCTTTGCTGGGCTGAAACAAGAATTCCTAAAGTACTCACCGCGGGCCAGAAAGGCGCTATAGTCAGGCTCCCAGCTTATTCTTGCCCTGGACATACCGAGAGAACTGTACATATCACGACTTATCCAGGATCAAAGCCTTCCCCTGAAGAATTAACGATATATTCTAAACTCGACTCACCGCAGGCCAGAAAGGTGCTATAGTCAGGCTCCCCAGCATTTTCTAATTCAGGATATCCATCTAAGAACTGTACGCATCACGATCTATCTAGAGTTGAAACATTCCCCTGCGGAATTCAAACTATCTTCTAAACTCAACTCACCGCAGGCCAGAAAGGTGCTATAGTCAGGCTACCCAACATCTTTTAATTCTGGGCATCCAGCTGTAGAACCGTACATAACACGACCTATTTAGAGTTGGCACATTCCCCTGCGGAATTCAAAATATCTCTTAACTTACCGCAGGCCAGAAAGGTTCTATAGTCAGTCTACTCAGCATCTTCTTATTCTGGACATCCATCTGGAGAACTGTACGCCTCACGACCTATCTAGAGTTGAAACAATCCCCTGCGGAATCCAAAACATCTTCTAAACTCAACTCACCGCGGGCCAGAAAGGTGCTATCGTCAGGCACCCCAGCATTTTCTTATTCAGGATATCCATCTGGAGAACTGTACACATCACGATCTATCTAGAGTTGAGAGATTCCCCTGCCGAATTCAAAATACCTTCTAAACTCAACTCACCGCGGGGCAGAAAGGTGCTATCGTCAGGCTCCCCAGCATTTTCTTATTCAGGATATCCACCTGGAGAACTGTACACATCACGACCTATCTAGAGTTGAAAAGTTTCCCCTGCGGAATTCAAAATATCTCTTAACTTACCGCAGGCCAGAAAGGCGCTATAGTCAGGCTCCCTAGCATCTTCTTATTCTCGACATCCATCTGGAGAACTGTACACATCACGATCTATCTAGAGTTGAAACATTCCCCTGCGGAATTCAAAATATCTCTTAACTTACCGCAGGCCAGAAAGGCGCTATAGTCAGGCTCCCTAGCATCTTCTTATTCTCGACATCCATCTGGAGAACTGTACACATCACGATCTATCTAGAGTTGAAACATTCCCCTGCGGAATCCAAAACATCTTCTAAACTAAACTCACCGCAGGTCAGAAAGATGCTATAGTCAGGCTCCCCAGCATTTTATTATTCAGGATATCCATCTGGAGAACTGTACGCATCACGACCTATCTAGAGTTGAAACATTCCCCTGCCGAATTCAAAATATTTTCTAAACTCAACTCACCGCAGGCCAGAAAGGTGCTATAGTCAGGCTCCCCAGCATTTTCTTATTCAGGATGTCCACCTGGAGAACTGTACGCAACACGACCTATCTAGAGTTGAAACATTCCCCTTCGGAATTCAAAATATCTTCTAAACTCAACTCACCGCAGGCCAGAAAGGTGCTATAGTCAGGCTCCCCAACATTTTATTATTCAGGATATCCATCTGGAGAACTGTACGCATCACGACCTATCTAGAGTTAAAACTACTTGAAACATTCCCCTGCGGAATTCAAAATATCTCTTAACTTACCGCAGGCCAGAAAGGTGCTATCGTCAGGCTACCCAACATCTTCTTATTCTGGACATCGACTTGCAGAACTGTACACGTCACGACTTGTCCAGGATGGAAGGCTTCCGTCAGGCTGACGTCAGGGGTCCGCGTCACGTGCTGACGGGGCACGTATGCTGTCACGTCGTCGAGGAATGATATCAGCACGTAGTCTTTTACCACCTGCGGTAAACCGAAATCACAAAATACATCAAAAATTTCCAACACGTTAATTCAGAGATTTTGTTGTTTCGTTAAATATTAAATAAATATCTTGGGACATCTTAAAACAAATTGGCATAGTCTCAATGTAAGCTCAATTAAGGCTTGTGATGTGGGTGCCAAGCGACGATATATATAGATACCAGGAGGTGTGGCTCTAAAAGATGTAAATGGGCATTTTCGCGAAAACAATCCACTCGTTTCGAATTTCATGTTTTTCTCACTTGTGCCGTAATGTACTATTTCGATGTAAGCATTTTCTTTTTGTTTTTCCTACTCAGAATAACGAGCTTTTTTCAATCTAGGACAAAAAACTACAAGAACAAAATGCACTAAAATTTTAGTCTTTTTACGAAGTTTGAAAGTAGTTAAAAATTGTTTACAAAATGGAAAACAACAAATGCGAGTCTTTTTTCTCCTAGTAAGATCTAAACAGATCGTGATTCTGATCTGAGTACAAAAAACTTACCCTACCTTAAATTATTTTTATGGATTTTTTCTCGCGAAAATCCCCGAAAATGTCAATTCTTCACTTGTGATGACCTTAGAACTATATGGAAAGTGCGAGAATTCTCTATAATTACAACCACCCAGTAATAAAATTAAGATACACCAAAACTTGTATTCGTAACTTTCTTAGGCACTGGTCTCACCGCGAGCTACTAAGCTATGAACTATGGGCTATAAACACGAACAAAAGATACGCACTCCCGTGTAAATAAAAGAGACACGGCGATACTCGCCCAGCCATGAGCTATCACCGCCGGGCGAGTATCAGTTGTCGAGTCTCACTCGCGGTGAGATGCCTTAGATGTACGCGAAAAACGGCGTCACGTGGAATGCACCAAAAGCCCAAAAATGTAAATTCTTCTTGTGACGATGACTAACCTTGATGACTCCCGTGTAGGCCTTCCCGATCTCGGCCTGCTCATAGGACGCGAGTAGCGCCGCGTCAGAGGCCACCAGGGAAGGCTTTAGGGACAGTATTAGGGACTGCTTGTCGGGGTCCACGGATAGCACGCGTGCGGTTACTTCTTGCCCCACCTGTCGTATTTTAAGTTATTAGTAACTAAAAATAGGTTATGCCGTGTGGTGACGGCAGTAAGAATACATTTATCACCACCCCAACTCCTCCTGCGGGTGTCTTAAGAGTCGACTAAGAGCTTGAAGTGTTACTGACCATTACTTGATAAAAGATTGATGATGGGTAGCAGCGTCATCATAGTGGACACATTACTGCGATCGCCAATCCGATTACGCAGCGTGGCAATTATGGGTATTTACCTCCTACGTCTATACGCATAGTTAATAGGAGAGGCGTAGGCCCAGCAGTGGACTATTATTGGCTGATGAATAAGGTTATAAGGTGCCTTAGGGTAATTCCGAAAGTAGTGTAATTCCGGAAAACACAGAAAAATCACTCTTAATTGCATCGTCTTAAATATCACCTTTCTGAATTATCAGGCGTTTTTAGACATTAGGAAATACCCGAATACTAATAATAAATGAAAACAGATAATAAAAAAGGTATTTTTTTAAAGTGAAACGGTTTAATTAACTAAAAGTACTAAATGTACTAAAAGCTAAAATAATATATGCATTGATTAGACTAAAATACTGAAGACTGACACTGAAGTATTACTCAAATAATCACGTAGTTTTGTTTTCAAACGAATAAATTAATTATAGTCATTACACACAACACATACACACACGCACCACACACACACACACACTCACACGCACATACGCTCTAAATACCAAATAGTTCTAGAATATTTATAATAGTTCAACTTTTGTAAGCAATATATTATATGAAATACTTACCTATGTAAAATTACGCACCTACAATAAACAACTGTTTATTATGGAGGAGCGGGACTTCCTGACACAGGTATTTGTTACCTACTAGGAAGACCCAACCCTGTTATCATTTATTTATGAAATAAATCATTTTTCATTTTCATTTTCAAATAAAGTCGTAGCACGTGTACTTAGTGTGATATTTGACGTACTCCACGATTTTGCACACGTTTTGTAAATACAATTAAAAGAATATTCATCTGACCTTATACTTTTTCTTGGAGAGTTTAGAATTGGTTGCCTTCTTGGGATCGACGTAAACACCTGCGTCAGATAGATGGAGCTGCGGTACGTAGCCTAGAACAAAAACTTAGTTCAAGTGGCGATTTAGGTATATGGTATACGTACATATCGAGGGTGGTAAACAATAAATTACGCACGAGTCGAAAGTGAGAAATAAAATTTAACAAGAGCAAATGCAAGGCTTCAAAAATAATTGAGTATAAAAAGATACATATGTATCTGAACAGATTTACCAATCAAAAATATGTGTACATATTACCTGTTATATTAATCTGAGTATGTGTCACATTAATATGTCAGCAACTGAAAAGTCATCATTGTTGAAGCAACATAAGCCTACATACCGGTTGACGACATATGAGACTAGATAGACTATCCGTCCCTCTTTTATTAATATAGTTAGTAAAAGACGGGAAATCTGTCTCACCGCGACATACTGTCCCACCAATCATGTGCTAAGCGTGCTGCAAATAAATGAGTAAAAAGCCGCAAGTAAAATACTAATGACACTTCTATGACGTTACACGTAAAGCGAAAGAGAGAAAAGTACCTATAGTTTGACAGTACGGTACTCTTTTAGATGACTGTCAAAATATAAGGAAAAAGTTTTGCGTTTCAGTTGATTACTTTGATTACATATTAATGCGACACGTGTTCAGATTAATATGACAGGTAATATGTACACATATTTTTGATTGGTGAATTTGTTCAGATGTATATGTGCTGTTCTAAGCTCATTTATTTTTGAAGCCTTGGATTTGCTTATATACTTATGAACTCGACTGTACACTGGCCGACGAATTGTTCACACATTACCTGACATGCGGCCCACAGTGACCGCGACATGGTTGTCGGTCACGGTCCGGACGGCGCCGGTCACGAGCTGTCCGGCGGTCACGTGGTACATGTAGTCTGAGAGGTTGTAGGTTACATTACCTGACATGCGGCCCACAGTGACCGCGACATGGTTGTCGGTCACGGTCCGGACGGCGCCGGTCACGAGCTGTCCGGCGGTCACGTGGTACATGTAGTCTGAGAGGTTGTAGGTTACATTACCTGACATGCGGCCCACAGTGACCGCGACATGGTTGTCGGTCACGGTCAGGACGGCGCCGGTCACGAGCTGTCCGGCGGTCACGTGGTACATGTAGTCTGAGAGGTTGTAGGTTACATTACCTGACATGCGGCCCACAGTGACCGCGACATGGTTGTCGGTCACGGTCCGGACGGCGCCGGTCACGAGCTGTCCGGCGGTCACGTGGTACATGTAGTCTGAGAGGTTGTAGGTTACATTACCTGACATGCGGCCCACAGTGACCGCGACATGGTTGTCGGTCACGGTCCGGACGGCGCCGGTCACGAGCTGTCCGGCGGTCACGTGGTACATGTAGTCTGAGAGGTTGTAGGTTACATAAACAATTGTTAACTGAGTGGCTGAAGCAACTTGATTACCGCGAAACTGAGAACCTTCTAACCGTAATAAAATAGCACCTGTCCTTCTTTATATTGTACCTATTTAGTATAACCGTATATTTTTTATGTAACACTGTACCCTATTATGTATATTATTTCTAAAATTTCTAAAATAAAATCTCCTCCCTTTAAACCCCTAAACACACACACATAATATTATATATACATATTTTTTTCTTTTTTTAGCTTTAGCACTAAGTAAGAATTAGTTTAAGTAAATACCTATCACTCTCTGTTCAACTAGTTTAGAGAAAGTTATCATGTAACATCGACGAAACTGGGTCCTGTAACACAGGGTTTCCTAGCGCAGGACGCAGGGTCTCAATTATTTTAGTGGTTAACTTGGTAAATAAACTATTTTCATTTTCATTTACATTACCTGACATGCGGCCCACAGTGACCGCGACATGGTTGTCGGTCACGGTCCGGACGGCGCCGGTCACGAGCTGTCCGGCGGTCACGTGGTACATGTAGTCTGAGAGGTTGTAGGTTACATTACCTGACATGCGGCCCACAGTGACCGCGACATGGTTGTCGGTCACGGTCCGGACGGCGCCGGTCACGAGCTGTCCGGCGGTCACGTGGTACATGTAGTCTGAGAGGTTGTAGGTTACATTACCTGACATGCGGCCCACAGTGACCGCGACATGGTTGTCGGTCACGGTCCGGACGGCGCCGGTCACGAGCTGTCCGGCGGTCACGTGGTACATGTAGTCTGAGAGGTTGTAGGTTACATTACCTGACATGCGGCCCACAGTGACCGCGACATGGTTGTCGGTCACGGTCCGGACGGCGCCGGTCACGAGCTGTCCGGCGGTCACGTGGTACATGTAGTCTGAGAGGTTGTAGGTTACATTACCTGACATGCGGCCCACAGTGACCGCGACATGGTTGTCGGTCACGGTCCGGACGGCGCCGGTCACGAGCTGTCCGGCGGTCACGTGGTACATGTAGTCTGAGAGGTTGTAGGTTACATTACCTGACATGCGGCCCACAGTGACCGCGACATGGTTGTCGGTCACGGTCCGGACGGCGCCGGTCACGAGCTGTCCGGCGGTCACGTGGTACATGTAGTCTGAGAGGTTGTAGGTTACATTACCTGACATGCGGCCCACAGTGACCGCGACATGGTTGTCGGTCACGGTCCGGACGGCGCCGGTCACGAGCTGTCCGGCGGTCACGTGGTACATGTAGTCTGAGAGGTTGTAGGTTACATTACCTGACATGCGGCCCACAGTGACCGCGACATGGTTGTCGGTCACGGTCCGGACGGCGCCGGTCACGAGCTGTCCGGCGGTCACGTGGTACATGTAGTCTGAGAGGTTGTAGGTTACATTACCTGACATGCGGCCCACAGTGACCGCGACATGGTTGTCGGTCACGGTCCGGACGGCGCCGGTCACGAGCTGTCCGGCGGTCACGTGGTACATGTAGTCTGAGAGGTTGTAGGTTACATTACCTGACATGCGGCCCACAGTGACGCCCACATAAGACATTGAATGTCATTATTGTCATTTCGTTGCGTACGACAGGGATAAAATATACATTGTGTCTATCGGTAAATATTATTTGTATCTTAAAACGGTCTGAAGCGGACATGGTCTATATATAAACTTACCCCCTTATTCATAAACGTCTGCTAACTTAACAAGCCGCTAATAATTGTTTGTCCCTTTCGGTCTTAACAATGTGTCCATAAGAGCAAAAGGGACAAACAATTATTAGCGGCTTGTTAAGTTAGCGAACGTTTATGAATAAGGGGGTTACTCGATATCGATAAAAGAAAAATTCTCACCCTAGTTTGATTTTGTTTTGCTATGAATTTTCCGGGTCCTGCAGATTCCTTTTTGCCCACTGCCGGAGGGCAATATAGGTGACCTTTGTTAATAAACGGATCTCAATTCTGCATCAAGTATTGGCATCATCATACCTGACATGCGGCCCACAGTGACCGTGACATGACTGTCGGTCACGGTCCGGACGGCGCCGGTCACGAGCTGTCCGGCGGTCAGCTGCGAGTGCGAGAAATACTTCTCGGCGAGTAGCTTCGCTTCGTCGGTCACGTGGTAGATGTAGTCTGAGAGGTTGTAGGTTAGAATCCGGACGCGGTGGGTGCTGCCTGGGAGATAAAGCGAGATATAAGAACATTGTGTATTAAGGCAGTAAAATAGGTTAAATATGACATTGTATACACAATCCTTTGTAGCCTAGTTGGTAGTGGATATGAAGCTGGAGGTTCTGAGTTCGAATCCTGGCGAGGGTATTATTATATTATTATTATATTATATTAATTGATACACTAGCAGCTATTTGCTGATACGTGTATATCACTGCACTTGTTTTTTTAATGAAAGTTTATTTTTGGTTAGGTACAAGTTTTTTTAAATAATTGTCAAGTCTGTATTATTCGTGTATTTTTTTTATGACAAATATCTGTTGTCTATGTATTTAAATTTCTATATGTATCTCTTAGTACCCACATCACAAGCCTCAATTGAGGTAAGTCGTGGTACTATGTCGATTTGTGTAAGAGTATTCCATTTTTTATATTTTTCAAGCAAAAAAAAGTTTAAGACAAAATATTATGACACCGTACTCTTAACTAATTTTTTCTCAGGTATATGCCAATCAATAAATAAAATAAATGCTTCAGAAGGAGAGGCCATTAAAAAAAATTGTATTTCAATTAAGTGTAGGTATGTAAAATAATGTTATTAAAAAAAAACTATACTTAATGTGTATTATATAATATATATTGTAAGCTTGTGGTAACAATAATATAAAAGTGGAGGTGGCAATAATATAGATGAAGATAATATAGGTACATAGATGAAAAATGTCAATTAGCACGTAAGGTTTAGCTGTTAGTGCTAATTGTAAGAAAAATAAATAAATTGAATAGAATGTGGCAATATTACCGATGGGGTAGGACTGGGCCAACACCTGCTCGTCGCTAAGATCCTCGTGTATGGCGACACGCTTTAAGCTCATGGTTCCAAAGCATTTCTTGCCCAGCTTGAAGTGGATCGAACGCCCGGCGATTTTTAGCACCTGTCACAACAAACATTAATTATTGCAATTAATTGCTCAGAAAGTGAGAAATTAAAAAGTGGCAACATTGTAGTGTCGTCCCGTTTTCTCACGCATATTGATTTGAAAGGGACGACACTACGATGTTGCTACTTTTTAATTTCTACTCTTTTTTGCCCAGCTGTAACCTTCGGCCCAGTGTCAAAAATGAGTCCCGCAAGTGGGTAGTCTGATAACAGTGATAACTATCATACCTGAGCCTCTTCGACAATGTCGCCCTCTTTGAGTTTGGCCTCCTGCTCGAGCTCCGGGCGAAGGTTCTCGAATATGTTCCGAGTGGTGAGGAAGGGCGTGTTGCGGGTCGGCATCACGTACAACACGTGGGCTCTAATCTGGATAAACACGTATATTTGAAACATTTTTTATTTTTATTTTATTTTATTTATTTTTGAAACAAACAGTCACACAACAAATATTTTTACATATACTTTCCTTATTTCTAGACCTATAGTTTCCACGATTTACAATTTGATTAAGTTTAAAAACTAAACACGATTTTGCGCGACACATGAGTAAACGTCAAAAACGTAATTATATAATTATGTCACTTAACTTTATGTTTTATTATTTAGCTCTCACAAAAAAGTTAACTTCGATGTCAGTTTGAAAAAAGGTGATTTACCAAAGTAACAACAACAGTAGCAAGTTTAAGAATAAAAAAAGATGTAGTGCTAGTTAGGGCTTGTGCATAAATCACGCGAGGTCCTATAGGGGGGGGAGGGGGTACAAGGAAAAAAAACGAAAGATCACGTTAGTTGGGGTACAAGGAAATGTCACGTGTATTTTTCTAGGGTCTATATCGGGTGGCATAATGTTTTTATTTCGAAAAATTTGTCGCATAACAACTTTACGCCGAAAAATGAATGGCATAAACATTGTTGCGCATATTTTTGCTATGCCGAAATTGTTAATCCTAACTTGGTTGTTTCTAAATATTGTTTGTCCTAATGATTTTCGTGTCTAATGTATATGTATCGAAAAATTATTGTGCATAATGGTGATGTTCCTACTATTTAATGTACTAATAGTGATTACCTACCTTTAACTAGCTTTAAAAATATATTTTTATTCCATATACTTAACTATTACTAAATAATTCGCCCTGTTGTCCAAAGAATTTAAGTGAGCAATTTTGACCTGGGAACCGGTCGACGAAGCCCCGCTGCGCGGGGCTTCTATTTCCGCTCTAAGGGATAAAAGGTACCTAACGAACCTATCCAGGTTAAGGTAGGGGATGTTCAGATTATTTCTTTTTTAATGCGGGGGGCTTCGCCCCCCGAGCCCCCCTGGTGGGGGGCTTCGCCCCCCCGTCCCCCCCTTTTTCGGCTTTGTAAGTATGAGGATGTGTAAACAATTGATAAAAATACTTAAGTATTTAAAGACTACGCCATTCACTCCGCCCTAGTTTCGAAACCTAACCAATCCACGTCGGTTTTACCCTGGTTTATTACTTGAACATTTTTTTTAACCATTCACCCTGTTATTCAAATGTTTTGCATGTTGTTATTAAAATGCCTTTTTGAATGAAATTTCGGACATGATAAAAGTAGGCGCAGTGAAAATTGACAGTTCGAGTAGTAGGGAAAACAATATTTATTACAATGAACATTAGGATTATTATGCTTTAGGTCATTCGACATTCGAGTAATCAATATTAGAATAAATATGGTGTAGGTATTTTAAACGTGTATGCGCAAAATTAAGTAGGCTAAACAAGTATTATGCCATGTAACATTATGCCATACATTCTCGGCCAAAAAATTTTAGGACAATCGACGTTATGCGACACGACAGGCACCCATTTTTCTACGATGAACAAGCTAAATATTGTGAATTTCGGCGAGCGAACGTTAAAAGTTGAATGAGAAAAATACACATGAGACTGCTAGGGGGGGTTATAGCCAAGAAAATCACCAAACATCACCAGGGGGGAGGGGGGATCAAAAAGTAGCCGAAAAAACCTCACATGACTTCATGCCCTTACCTTCTGCCCCAGCGCCGGTTTCTTAGCGCGGTCGGCGTGGAAACGCTGAACGTAAGCTGTAGTGTCCAGCACTCGGCCCTCTATACCGTTGTCTAGCGCCTGCGGGAATGATAAATATGGTAATTAGTCCAGTTTCTTCATTTCGGCAAACATTTTACAAAACAGTTTTTTTACTTCTTATGGTGCCCTTTTTAGGCTCTAGTGCGAGAAGTGGGTCATTTTACGTCAGGTCCAAAACTTCGGAGGGCCATCTGTACTAAAAACGTCGTACGAGACACGTGCAAAAACGAAATTCGTAGCTCGTGTCGATTTAAAACACTCCCTAACATCGCCACTCGTTTCGAATTTCATGTTTTTCGCACTTGCATCGTAATGTACTATTGGATGTTAGAAAGTCGTTTACTAAAAACCATGGGGGCATGTTCAGCGGAAGGTTCCGTAGTTACTAAAAACGGATCAACTTATCAAATACCTACAAAATATTTTTTTCTAGAAAGTTTATATAAATTACTATAGATATTTTTAAAATCGTTTTTTGCTTTCAGAACGATTATTTTGGAAAATATTTACATAGTCAAAAAAATATTTTAGCAAAACAAACTTATTCATTTTTAAATATCTTATGAACAATACTGCAATATGTAACACATTAGGGTTGAAATTAAAAAATAAATCACTCCCCACTTTACTTGTAGTGACAGTAATAAAACACTTTTTTTCACTTTTTATTTTACCACTTTGTCGGCATGATTTATTAACATATTGGCTTCAAAGTTCAGCTTTGTAGTGCTAACGGTTACTGAGATTATCTACAAATTAAATCAAAATTTTTGTTTATTTTTTATTTCAGACGGACAGACAGAAATACCTAGTTGACTAAGGAACCCTAATAAACCATTAAGGTTGAAGGTGTACCTTGTCGACGATGAACTCCAGACTATACTGACTATACTCCAGACTATAGTTACTGTTGATGACGTCACTGTCTCCCCGTCACCACAGTGTACACACCTTGTCGACGGTCACCTCCACCGCTGCCCCGGGCAGTAAGGCGCCCTTCTTGTCACTATGCTGTTGTCGCTGGTGACGTCACTCCGTCACCACCGTGTACACACCTTGTCGACGGTCACCTCCACCGCTGCCCCGGGCAGTAAGGCGCCCTTCTTGTCACTATGCTGTTGTCGCTGGTGACGTCACTGTCTCTGTCACCACCGTGTACACACCTTGTCGACGGTCACCTCCACCGCTGCCCCGGGCAGTAAGGCGCCCTTCTTGTCACTATGCTGTTGTCGCTGGTGACGTCACTCCGTCACCACCGTGTACACACCTTGTCGACGGTCACCTCCACCGCTGCCCCGGGCAGTAAGGCGCCCTTCTTGTCACTATGCTGTTGTCGCTGGTGACGTCACTGTCACCACAGTGTACACACCTTGTCGACGGTCACCTCCACCGCTGCCCCGGGCAGTAAGGCGCCCTTCTTGTCACTATACTGTTGTCGCTGGTGACGTCACTCCGTCACCACAGTGTACACACCTTGTCGACGGTCACCTCCACCGCTGCCCCGGGCAGTAAGGCGCCCTTCTTGTCACTATGCTGTTGTCGCTGGTGACGTCACTGTCACCACAGTGTACACACCTTGTCGACGGTCACCTCCACCGCTGCCCCGGGCAGTAAGGCGCCCTTCTTGTCACTATGCTGTTGTCGCTGGTGACGTCACTCCGTCACCACAGTGTACACACCTTGTCGACGGTCACCTCCACCGCTGCCCCGGGCAGTAAGGCGCCCTTCTTGTCACTATGCTGTTGTCGCTGGTGACGTCACTCCGTCACCACCGTGTACACACCTTGTCGACGGTCACCTCCACCGCTGCCCCGGGGCAGTAAGGCGCCCTTCTTGTCACTATGCTGTTGTCGCTGGTGACGTCACTCCGTCACCACAGTGTACACACCTTGTCGACGGTCACCTCCACCGCTGCCCCGGGCAGTAAGGCGCCCTTCTTGTCACTATGCTGTTGTCGCTGGTGACGTCACTCCGTCACCACCGTGTACACACCTTGTCGACGGTCACCTCCACCGCTGCCCCGGGCAGTAAGGCGCCCTTCTTGTCACTATGCTGTTGTCGCTGGTGACGTCACTCCGTCACCACCGTGTACACACCTTGTCGACGGTCACCTCCACCGCTGCCCCGGGCAGTAAGGCGCCCTTCTTGTCACTATGCTGTTGTCGCTGGTGACGTCACTCCGATACCACCGTGTACACACCTTGTCGACGGTCACCTCCACCGCTGCCCCGGGCAGTAAGGCGCCCTTCTTGTCACTATGCTGTTGTCGCTGGTGACGTCACTCCGATACCACCGTGTACACACCTTGTCGACGGTCACCTCCACCGCTGCCCCGGGCAGTAAGGCGCCCTTCTTGTCACTATGCTGTTGTCGCTGGTGACGTCACTCCGATACCACCGTGTACACACCTTGTCGACGGTCACCTCCACCGCTGCGCCGGGCAGTAAGGCGCCCTTCTTGCGACGGAGGGCCTTCTGTAGCGAGCCCGGGGTCGCGCTTAGTGAGACTATGCTGTTGTCCGGTGATGACGTCACTGATTTCACCATTGTCCATACTAGCATGCCGGTATCTAGAAATAGAATGAGTGATTTACCAAAATTAACACGTTCGACGCCGGTGACACGCAAATGTGACCGAAAAAACTGTACTCCTATGCCAGTGACACACATACGTGATCAAAGTAATCTTATTCTTATGCCACTAGCATTAATCAAGTTCTCACTCCTATGCCAGTGGCATAAAAATACATACGTTTTTGACACAAGTGCTGTGTTGCCGGCATAGGAATAAAATCTTTTCGGTCACACATGCGTGTCACTGGCATAAGATATCTCTCATTTATAATTTCGATCGGTATAGTATTAGCACTTAGTGGAACAGGACCGGAGGCGAACGTGTTAAAAGATTCTCTATTCAACGCAGGCATGCAGGCAGGTAACAAGTACTTTTGAATCGTCAGAGACAATAAATAGCAAGTGATTAAAAAAAAAAGAAACAACTTCCGTTAAAAAACACGTGTCGTAAGGTCCATCATACTATTTTCTTTAAAATTAATTTTGAACCTTGCTATGTAAGGAATAGTGGTGACCTTCGTTAGTTTATAAAAACAATCGAACAAAGAAAATGTGATTTTATTAAGTTTATGAAAGGTTTAAATTTCATTGAAGTGGAGTGTACGTATACATTGTAATGTAAATCGGGCCTTACAAGGATAGGAACAATTTTATTATACATCATCAGTCTATGACAGTCTACGGCTGGACGTAGGCTTCCCCTACCTATTAACTATGCGTATGTATATATGTGCCACGAAATGCGCGGCGACGACGCGGCAGGCCCAGACGGAGATGGCGGGACGATCTGGATGCATATTTAAACGACTGGCAAGAGATCGCGCTAAACCGGGAGAATTTGAACACAAAGGGGGAGGCCTTTGCCCAGCAGTGACACTCTAATAGCTTCGTAATAATAATAATAATGTATATTAGGAGGTAAATGCCCATAATGGCCATGCTGGGCAAGTGGACTGGCGATCGCAATAATATGTCCATTATGATGACATTGATGACGCTGCTGCTGTACTCTTAATACTAAGAGGCAAATGCCCATAATGGCCATACTGGGCAAGTGGATTGGCGATTACAGTAGTGTGTTCACTGTGGCACTGCTACCCATCGTTTCTCTGTTTTCGAGCGAAGCATCGACATACTATTATCGACACAGTTGACTAAACAAACGTCGACTTTATACGCATTGAAATAAGATTTACAAATGGTCGGTTAACTGTGTTGAAGTTCGCGATTGAGTGAACATTCATTGACTTTACCCGCATTGTAATATGAGTTACAAATGGTCTGCTTATCTCTTGCACTGTTTATCTCTAGTGATCAGTACTTTGCAAACTTTTGCAAAACTTTCAAGTGGGAAAACACACTTACTTAAACACACGGGGAATTTGAAATTAGTGTTCTTTTTTCGTACTGACAGCAAACCCAATTGCAACTGTAAGAGCGTTAATAGACGTTCGAACATGGTCCACTACGCACCGCGAACTTGGTCCGCTCCGTACCAAATTCGATGGTGTGTTCAGCGGTCCGCCGACATTATTATTATTATTTACGGTGCGGTCGGTTCGATGGTTTTCCCACAGGATTTGGTGCGGTCCGCACCAAGTTCGCTCGTGTGGACGGCGCCACCGCACCGTTCAGCGCTTACTTGTATACCTACATTAATTAAAAGTAAACAAACAATTGGTAAATTTTCGGGTATTTGAGAATTTTCACTTCTAGGGACACCCAATTAGCTTAACTATCACAAAAAAGTTAATTTCGATGTCAGCTTTGTATCGACAATTTAGCATTAAATATTAACAAAAATATTTTTTTATCATTTAATCCAGAAAGAATACGCGTTTATGCAAGCAATTCAGCAAATGCATCAGAATTCATGCGAAGATATATACGAAAATCTTCGTCATCGAGGTCTCTAATAAGTCGCATATGACTATATGACTCTCTGTCTTTTAAATAAAATTTTGCCTATTTTTTTCTTTTTTTTTCTGCTGATTAATTGGTGTTGTAGCGACGATGGTTGCCACAACTAACAGAGGCATATCGACGTGATCACTGTCTATTAGCACGAAAAGCACTGGACCGTTTTTGAACGGTGCGATGGTGTGGCGAGTCGAGCGCACGTACGGACCGGACCAAGTTCGCGGTGCGGAGTGGACCATATTCGAACGTCTATTAACGCTTTAAGATTGACCAAAAAGTTTGTTCAATGGATTTGCTTCAATATTTTGACGCAAGTCATTCATTCATTCACTACATTTTTTGCAATTAGTTCTTCATTTGGATGTGTATGTAATCATTCACCTCAATTCCGATATCAGCTATAAAAATGGATACAGATTGTTCAATAATACACGTATTTTTCTTGCCTTTAGTGGTTTCATATGTCGAATTTGTTAAAGTCTTTGTGAAAGTTTTGCGCCCATAGTTCTGATCACTGTAATTATCTCTCACCTATCTCGAAATCCGGGGCTTCTGCTTTGGGCAAGAAGGCCCTAGTGTTTGGCACCCCTATGTCCATCACATAGCCGTGGTCCTCCACCGATGACACTGCAGCCTGGAGAATGTCACCTACGGAAATATGCATTGATAATGAATGCTTATAATCAGTGGCGTACCTTAGTTTACCATTACCTTAGGTGGCACCCGATGCCCCAAACACCAGACCAAACACACTTTACGAAACAAATGAGAATAAAACGAGTATAGGACAGGGAATCCCTTACGACAGCGTCAGGTTATACATAGACCTGAGCTAGTGCTAGTGGAGGAATACCCGAAAAATATTTTTTTGAGCTAGCATCTTATTTGTGAGAGACCAGGTTCGGTTAACATATCCCTATTGACATATGAGGTTGCTAACAGTAATGACAGTTTTTAGTGAGATATCTTTGTCAATCTGCGAATTTCAGTTTACAAGCAAATTTGGAGAAAAAACAAGTCAAGCCACTTTATAAAGTTACAATTTACAATTTTGCTGTTTGCCTCTCTTTCTAGTCCATAATTATGTGCGTGCGTTAGAGAGGCAAACAGCGAAATTGTAAAAAGTAACTTTATAAGGCGCAACCCTGGAAATGAACCTGAATCTAAAATCAAAATTGATTAACCCAAATATGAAATGGAAGTCATTCCTACCTTTCAGAAGATCAGAGTGTGACCTTCCAGAGTTGATATGCTGCGGCATCATGGACAGCATGACACCCTCTTTGTCACCCCCAATTTCCAGAACGTGCACGGCCACATATTGTCCCGGGCGAAACATCTCCGGCAGCTCTTGCACCTTCTCTGTCTAATAAAATAAATGTTTATTAACTTTTTGACCACAATTATGCTAGGTTATAAAATGACCATAGTTCTGCAGACAGCGAGCAACTTATTTTTTTGTGTCAAAGTCAAAATATTCTTTATTCAATTAGGCCCAGCAACGAGCGCTTTTGAATTGTTAAACTAAATAGCGAATGAGAGAAAAAAAAGCTACTTACTACTTGTGATTCAGACTTAAGCTTTAACATTTTATGTTTGGTTGTTTTTTGCATAACTATGGTCTAGTTGACCATAGTGCTTGTTAAGCTAGCAAATTTAATGTTATCAGAAAATATCCAAATTCATATTGTTACAACAATGGTTCAACAATTTAAGTATTCATTACATTGAAGCTAATTGAGACAGAAATAAAAATTCTGACGTTTCTGGTTAAATAAGATGGGGAGGAAAATAATTTTTCAATGTACTAAATATTTTTAGCATTAGAAATATAAACATCATTGAAACACTTTCTAAAAATTTTTCTGTGCCAATTTTAAAAATCAAATGAAAAAAAAACTAACTATATGTTTGTAAGTATAATAACAGATGTAATAGTATTTAAAAAATGTCCCTGCAGAACTCATACAATGAGAGAGTTAATAAAATTTACACTTTCGGACTACATATCTATGTTAAACATTTGTTGAACTGCCTGCCCAACTTATTTAGTTATTTTGTAGTAGTGTTCAATTAATAAGTATAATGGACTAAAATTTGAATACCTGGTCATTAACATAAGCCTCCAGCATCTTGTTATAGGGCTCGCTGATGTGACAAGCCATCACACTACCCTCAGTTTTGCTTGGCATCATAATGCGCAGCTTCGTATCTAGTACTTTCCACACTCGGCCCAGCAAATTCAAACCAGGTTTCAGCGTCTAAAAGTTGTAGGTGTACAGAAGTTGTTTAAATAGTAAGTATTTGGTAAACAATCAACCTAGGCTAATCAAGCAGGTTTGATTAGCCCAGGTTTCAACTTAGGCCAGCACATTCAACATCAATGAATTAATAATGAACGGTTGAATTCAATTATAATAAATAAAATACTTTACCTTATATCCAATGCCTGCAGCACACATTTTGTATGATTGATCCACCTCCAGAACTGCTTCATCAGATAAATATCCATCATCATTTTCAGATCTTTTCTTTTGTTTTTTCTTCTTTCCTTGGCCTTTTTCTGCAGCACCTAAGAACTGAAGTAAATGTATTATAGATTTGGATCGGTAAGCATACCAGATACGGCATGTTTACTGGATTAAATACTTACATTACTGCTTTGTTTAAAGTATGTTACATTAGGCTTTTTTCCGCCACGAGGAAAATACTCTTCGGTCATTTTTATTATGTTATTTATTTGAATTTCACATGAGTACTCTCACTCTGCATATGTATACAAATGACACGCGAAATTTGGAGGTTATAGCTACGTTTTATTTTTACATTATTGCTATTAAACGTCAAATATGTATTTATGTCATTTTTTTGTTATAGTTATGTTATATAACATTTAATTTTTTGGTGATTGCATTCAAAATTGCATTATTTCATAAATTTTATAAACACTTGAATTTTTATTTCAGGAAAAATCCTTCAATACAATTTAAACTTCAAATAAAGCAATACGATTAACTAAACGCCACTACCTACGGTGATAATTCAAGTAATACTGTGTAACATGTATGCTATATTCATATCAAAATTCAGATACAGTGTTTTGTATTTATTGTAATATATTAAATTCGGGTCTCGACTATTCTAGGAACTGTAAATAGTAATAAATGTCTTAAACTTTAGGAACCAGTCGTCTTTTTGCAGATTCAGAATTTTCTACCAATTTAGTATAAAATTTAACCGTTGCCACCCTATAGTCCAATCAAATTGAACTACACTGCAATTCTTTGGCATTCATTACTTGTATGTAGTCTTTTGTAATCGTTTTGGTTACACTTTGACAGTTGACAGTGACAGTCGAATTGCGGAACCGGCAGCCGGGTGTAAATGTCGAGATATGATTTAGAAAAATACCTACCTACGTGACCAATTTGATTAGACCTCAGACCTTTTAAATAATTTACAAGTCGATTAGGAGGCCAGTATCGTATTACGCAGGCGTTAAAAGTGCGACAAGGTATTAAACTATCATTAATTTATTCAAATCAGAATTGGTCTACACATTAATGTATTTTTTATCAACGTGCGTCACTAAATGATTTCAATTGGAGTTTAGTATTATTTCGTGTGCATTATCATTGTGAGTTTTGGTTGAGCAAGTCGTGGATTATCTACATTTATCATTATTAGATAAAGGTACTATGCACTAAGTGCGAAACCAGTTTAACCTGTTATTTAATATTCTTATTTATGTTTTCCGTGATGTAGTTAGACTAGATATTCTAATTGCATGGTTTATTTCTGTTTGTAGAAGCCAAGACACATCATGGTGAAGAAAATTGTAATATTCGGGTCTACCGGGATGACTGGGCTGTGTGCCTTGGAATCAGCTGTAAAAAAGGGTAAGGCATTCAGAAAATACTCATGCACCAGATCAAAAACTGAATTGTAGCATAAAGTTTGCTATGTCAGGCTCCAAAGTCTAAGTGTCCTAATCTATTGTGATCTTTGTAGCATATTACTATTACACAGTTCTATGTTACATTTTGAGCAATTGAATCTGGACTAAGTGCCAATGTTCAAATTTCAATTTGATAAAACTGCAACATGGAATCTTGGGGCAGGAGCTTACAAGATAAAACCTTAAGCTAAAATTTTAAGGATCACAATTAATTTAATGGAACAATACATTTTGCTATTAAACATGCCCCAATCATACTAATTACCACTTTTTAACAGGCCTAGAAGTACGCGCATTCGTCCGTACCCCATCCAAAGTGCCAGCGCACCTAAAAGACAAAGTTGAAATCTTCCAAGGAAATGTCCTTGAGCCGGACTCTGTCTTCGACGCCGTTGAAGACATGGATGCAGTAGTTATAGCTCTGGGCACTAATAACCAGCTGGAGCCTACGTCAGACCTGTCTGAAGGCACTAAGAACATCATTGAAGCTATGCGGGCAAAGGGTGTTAAGATTGTGTCAGTTTGTCTGTCTGCATTCTTGTTCTATGAGCCTGACAAGGTGCCCCCAAGGTTTGTGGCCTTGAATGAAGACCACAAGAGGATGTACCAGGCGATTAAGGACAGTGCTTTGAATTACATTGCAGTCTTCCCCCCACATATTGCTGGTGAGTAATGACTGAATATTTTGTATCTATTATATTAGAATATCCCATAGCATATGCTCCAGCATGTGCAGTATGTCACTAAACCAGATAAAGATAAACCACTGTCTTGTGTACAGTCGCAAACAGATATATCGTAGCGAACAGATTGCTCAAAAATATCTGTATACTCCTTTATTGCTATGATGAAAGATTTTTTAACGCTCCGAACTCTACAATATATATGATTGTGACTGTACAGTCTTATGATCTTAAGCCTGATGATATTCTATGATTAAACTACTAATTTCAATAATATTTGCCAAAGCTTGCCGTGTCACATGCCTTATAAAGTTTACTTGGAGTGCTCCATGACTATAATCTGTTTATGTAATATAAATATATCGCTCATTGAATGCAAAACCGCCACATTCCGAAATTTAAAAGTATGGAAAAAGCAACCATATTTCAGAAAATATAGTCTATTTTCCAACACAGTTTTTTTTTGCATTCCATGAGCGATATGTATTAAAACACTTTTAAATTTTTACACAGATGAGCCAAGCAGGGAAATCATAGTGGAAGTGAACCCGGAGAAATCTCCCGGCAGGGCCGTCTCCAAATGGGACCTGGGTTCCTTCCTGGTGGACTCGCTCAGTGAGCCCAAGTACTACAAATCTGTCATCGGCATCACCAATGTGCCCAAAGCTTAGGATAATGTACATTTTATGTCAAGTTATTGTTACCGTGAACTTCAAAATCCGTACATTTCGAGGGTTTATCTCTGTCACAATGAAGGCGTCTTTAGAGTTGTTGAGTTCGCGGTAGGGCCGCTACTATCTGTAAAACAAGAGTTGAATAGTCATCCGGGGTAAGATTGATGACAACAATAATTAACAACATGTAAAGGTGCATGCAGATCAAAAGAATATTCGCTGTTCTATCCCCCACTCTACGAAATCAACGAGTCACGTTTCGTGTAACGATCGAATTTCGTAGAGTAGGGGGATAGAACAGGGAATGCTCTTTTGGTCTGCATACACCTTTAGGTGCAAAGTTCTGAAGGATTGTTCAGAACTTAAAACCTTGTATGTTGTTGCTGTCAATATTATGGCTTTTGTTTAAGGACGGTAGTATTGTAGATGCTATAGTATGTCTGATTAGGTAATTAAATAGTTCATTAGTTTATCACAGACAAATAGTAGCTAAATCAATTAATTGAATTCACATTGATAAACACAAAGAAATACTTTAAAATGGTTGTGTTAATCTCGCAAGGTATTTTGCATGATATAAGGTTTTGTATTCATTTGGTACTGTTAATATATGGTGAACCTGAATTTAATCATACGCTGCAATAAAACACGTTATTTAAGCATGAATATGTTATTTAAGTATAAGGTTCCAAATTTAAAATCGTATATATTTTAGTTTTAGATGTATAATATTGAACACTGTTTCCAAAATATATGTATACTTGTTAATTTCACTTTTCTTTTTATTAATACCAATTCTCCTAGTTTGATAACAAAACTACGTCGTCATCATCATCATCCTTGAGTTTATCCCGACTTTTGACCACAGTTCGCCACCTGCCACCTTCAATTTAAATTGCGAATAACCTAAAATGTCCACAATTTCCATTAAAATACTGCTTAATCAATGTCATCATGATATTTCATCATCCCAAATGATTTTCCAACTTTCTTTGAACGCTTTGTTTACGTTGATCGCAATTTCTAATGGCGGATGGTTCAGTGAGCGTCAGAATGACTGACCAAAATAGCGGATCAGTGTCAGAGTACCATCATAATTTACTACCTATGTTCACAAATTTGCTACCTAAGTTTTAAAAAACCGGCCAAGTGCGAGTCGGACTCGCGCGCGAAGGGTTCCGTACCATTATCAATTTATTATTTAATTAAATCAACCTACCTCAAAAACTACAGGAGATAATTTAATCAAACCAAAAATCGTTGATAGAGTTTATTAATGTGCTTAACATGTATTTTTTTTAGAATTTTATATCGCGTAGTTTAAAAAATAGAGGGGGGGGGACACATTTTTCAGACTTTGAGAGCTGGTATCTCGAAAACGATTTGCTTAAATAAAGATAAGATTTATAAACCTTCATATCATTTTCAAAGACCTTTCTAATAATACCCCACACGCTTATATACAACTAATTTTTTTTTTCTATCCCTCAGTTATATGTATGGAGGGCCCCCATCTCAATGGTTTTTTTTACAATTTAGTATCATAATCCTGTAGCGGTGCATACAACACATATCCTTACCAAATTTCGTTACTGTAGCATTCATAGTTTCCGAGTAAATCAGCTGTGACAGACGGACAGACGGACATGACGAATCTATAAGGGTTCCGTTTTGCCATTTTGGCTACGGAACCCTAAAAAGAAATAAATTTAATTAAGTGGGCAGTCATTCTGACGTCAGAATGACTGCCCACTTAATTAAATAGAACTACGAAATCGGCAAATTTCAAGGTTTTTCTGTGTCACTCTAATGACACCGTCGTTGGAGTGAAAGAGACAAATCGCCGAAAACCAATTTCGGTGTTCGCGGTTGCAGGCTAGTATATGTATGTACAGTCAGCTGCAGAGAAAAGTAGACCCCTTAAGGTTACTAAGCTACCCTAAGGTTACTTTACTTAGTTCCTATGTTACGCAGAACTAACTTAGTTCAACTAAGTAAAGTTCAACTTCGCCTGAAGCCGTACAATGAGTTGGAAATTGGAAAGTAAAGGATACGTTAGGTTTTACTCACGTTTTACTCGATACGTAGGTAATGCATTCTATCGCGCTGGCACCTCATATATTGGAGCGAGCGCGATGGTCTGATTTACGTACCTATATTGAGTAAAAGTATGGTTATTGATATACTTACTTGCAAAGTCATGGAACTCATGGACGTCACGGTACGGGTACTTATCAGAAGTGATCGTGTGACGGCAGTGTCTTACAAAAGGCTTGGATTACGAAAAGTTAAAGCTCTGTATAATAATCGGAGACTTTACACTCGAAGTTGTAGACGAATATATATACCTAGGGCAAACTATTCAGTTAGGTAGGTCCAACTTCGAGAAAGAGGTCAATCGTCGAATGCGACTCTGTTGGGCAGCGTTCGGGAAGCTAAGGTACGACACATATTTTCGTCCAATATTCCGCAGTGTTTGAAGACGAAAGTCTTTAATCAGTGTGTGTTGCCAGTGATGACATACGGTACTGAAACGTGGCCGCTTACAATGGGCCTCATAAGAAGGCTCAAAGTCACCCAAAGGGCAATGGAGAGGGCTATGCTAGGAGTCTCTCTGCGTGATCGGATTAAAAATGAGACCATCCGCAGCAGAACCAAAGTAACCGAAATAGCTCTCCGAATCGCTAAACTGAAGTGGCAGTGGGCGGGGCAGGACCGGTCATTGTGGCAATCTTTGGGGGAGGCCTATTTCATTTCATTTCATTTATTTATTCAACATACAAACTATGTTCAGCAGTGGACGTCTTTCGGCTGATATGATGATGGTGATGATGATGAAAGCTCTGTTTAATTAAACAATCAATGTATTGATCGAACAAGGCAAGTGATTTTTCCCCTCACTTGCTTGTAAAGCGCTCTTTTATCCTTTAATACGAGCGGGTAAAAACGAATTTTAGCACAGTAATTTTACCATGCTCTAATTCCTATCACAGACATCAAAGTCTAGGATTTTGCCTTAGAAGCGGACATGGTCATGGTGTTTTTATGGTCTCATTTGATAACCATTATTAAATAATACAACTTTGGAGAAGAAACTATACGTTTTTTTCGCTTAGTTTTTGAGTAACTATGGCTCACTATGCCTATATAGTATAAGTGGATCTGTATGACCGTAGTAAACATACGCAATCGGAGCTCATGTTAAATTGGTCAATTCTCATTGGTGACAAGCCATTGGCTATATTTTTTAAGTACCAGGAGTAACACTACTCTACGATATGTTTCGACGTTGAGTTTTAAATAGTTTTTTAAAGTTAATTTACATTTGGATGATATTTGTAATCGTATTTCCTCGCGATAGCGAGGGGAAAAAAGTTGTATTACACTTGGCGGCAAAGTTTGTTCAACTCTTGTGCCTTGAGACCATCGCAATGCTCAAAATTCCAGTTTTTGAACCACTCGCTAAGCTTTGAATCTTTCGCTAGCTCAGGACTCAATATTGTACAGTTAAACAACTTTGCCCCCTTGTAT
>JALPQI010018186.1:0-35301 GCA_025490895.1 Thaumatotibia leucotreta
GTAATAGGCCTCGGCAAAGAGTACGATTTTGTACCGTTTGGCGGAGAAACTTTAGGTTCTTGGGGCCCCAGCGCACGCAAATTGTTTGCTGAGATCGCGAAACGTCTGGTTGATGTAACTAAAGACCGAAGAGCTGGCGACTTCCTCGCACAACGCATCAGTATTGCGACACAGCGAGGAAATGCCGCCAGCATCCTCGGTACAATGCCACAAGGGCCAATCTTAGATATAGGTTAGGTTAAGTAGATTAGTTAGATTTAATCTATGTACATAAATTGTAGTTTTGATAAAAAAAAAACTTTCCTGCGCATGAACGTACTGGCCACAACCACAAACAAGCACAGCATAATAAAAACTTAACTGGAATTATTTTGACAACTCCCTGTCACGTTGTTGGGTAATCTTCGAAGGAGGTATAAACTTCTTCTATTCCAGTTAGTATAGTAAAAAAACGTTTAGAAACTTCTGTGATTAAAATTAATGTTATGGTCAAACTATACAAAATCAGTACCAGTTTTAAAAAACCGGCCAAGAGCATGTCGGGCCATGCTCAGTGTAGGGTTCCGTAAAAAAACTCTGTTTACGGTACGCAGTTAATAACGAATTCAACAAAATTATCAACGTTACGCAGTAACAAATTCAGAAATGCATGTCATCGGTGTGTAAAATAATTGATATTACAAACGCAATGTGAGTCTTAGATGACTAACCAAGCGTGGACATTAAATATTTAATACTGATTTACTCCGCTCGGAAAAACAGACGAAATTTTCTTGGTTAATTTTCCCACGTCACACGGTCCACTATCACACTCGTGCTACCCAAATCAACGAAACCACAAACCAAAATCCACAGAGCAGACATATTCGTGAGCAAAAAGCAACCATGGTATTATCTAAACACGATACGAACATTACCGTCGCAAACTCTTATTTCACTTAGCCATGAACTTGTAATTTCATGCATATTTTCATGCCCTTAAGATTCTCAGTTCGAGGGATTTCATACATGATAAAATCATTCGAAGAGTTAGAGTTTGGATAGCCGCATGGCATAACTAACAGAATTGATTCGATAAAACAACAAACAATATCGACTCGATACGTAGGGTGAATTATTTATTACCAGGTCCAGGCTCGTGATACATATCCCAGATATGAATTAATTTTCAGTATTTCCACACTTTATTCTAGTGTACGGTTACCGGTTAGTTTATAATGAGTTCGCGATTACCGACTTCCTTACTTGGCCTTTTTATATTATGGACCTGCATTATTGAAATACTTAACTACTCAAAAACAAAAATATTATTGCTGAGTATTTTTGCTACAGATATTTTTCCATGGGATTAACTGCTCAGTTTATTGTAATTCTCTTTTAAAGGGAAACATCATATTTTTCTTTCTATAATCATAAACACGGAGAAGTTCAACTGATAACCGTTACTCCTTTGCATTAACAATCAAGTTTAGATTTACGACGTTGCAAATATGTGCAATAAAACGTTCCTGTGTCCAATAATAGATGGCGTTTCACAGCCAACACGTTTTGTTGTCATAGCGGAACAGCGACAGTAATCTTCCTTTTGAGCTCGACACTTACGAGTATGAACATTTCACCAAAATAATAACATTCGCAGCTAACTTAAGTAACATTTAGTTCAAGCTGCTCAACCTAACCAGAATTATTCAATAAAAAAATCAACGTAACCGCTATTTCAGACATTTAATAGAAGCCTACAGTCAGCAATATCGGCATAAGGACTAACAAGTAAGTAAGTAAGTTAGGACCTGGAACGGAATTTGAAATCTTCTATACCAAAGAGAGAGACATCTGTGCCCAACAGTGGGGCAGTTTATTTATCCAAACTATTATAACTATTATTAGTTACCTTACCTCTTACTTACATAGCCATGAATTCAGATGAAACCAGTACTGATATAGTATGTAGTAGTATAGTATGTTATGCATCGTGAAACTCAATTTATTGGTATCTTCACGATTGTATCAATTTGCATTTACGACCTCGTATGCTAAATAGCAAATATATATACGGATAGAAGTAATGGATATCTTTTATTGTCATCAGTTTATTCAATGTGCCGGTAAAAACTGCTTCAATTTAGTTAATTTACATTATGGCAAGAATACTGGAACGCCATTGTTAAATCACTATTGCTTAACCAGTAATCATGTCGAACGTTATATACATTCCTACTGATTTTTAAGCAAAATAATATAAGTTTAAGAAAAAAGAAATGGATATTTAAATAATAACAGATTTAATTAGACATAATACAGCTTTTAGAGCAGCAATTAATAAATATCAATATTCTTTAGATATTTAACTATGTAAATATCGCAATGTTTAGGATGTTGAAATAGGTACCGAACTCATTGAGGAAATTTCATTGAGGCGTATAACAATTTTTTGTAGTATAAACAGAAGTACATACCTACTAAAGAAGTATGAGAAGAGTAAGAAAATTAAATCAATCGTTATATCGCCATCTGTGCTAAAATAGTACATTACGACACAAGTGCGAAAAACATGAAATTCGAAACGAGTGGCGATGTTGTAAAACACGACCGACAGGGAGTAGTACAGATTGGTGTATTTTTTAGGCTCTAGTGCGAGAAGTGGGTCATTTTACGTCAGGTCCAAAACTTCGGAGGGCCATCTGTACTAAAAAACGTCGTACGAGACACATCCAAAAACGAAGTTCGTAACTCGTGTCGATTTAAAACATCGCCACTCGTTTCGAATTTCATGTTTTTCGCACGTGTGTAATATACTATTTTAGTACAGATGGTGCCTTTTTAGGCGCTCGTGTGAGAATTGGCTCATTTTACGTCAGGTCCAAAACTTCGCAGGGCTATCTGTACTAAAAAAAAGTCGTACGAGACACGTGCAAAAAGGTAATTCGTAACTCGTGTTGATTTAAAACATCGCCCCTTTTTCGAATTTCATGTTTTTCGTACTCGTAATGTACTATTTTGATACAGTATTGATATAATACTGAAATTAAATCTTGTGTTTAAAATAAATGTGTTCAAATTGCAGCCAGTAAATAGTAGCTAAGGCAGGTGGCAGGTGTAGGTATGTACAATAATGTAAAAATTTCAAGCAGTCGAGGTAATGTTTTTTTATGTTTCCTCTATTTTCTTTTTGGTCGAATCAGTTGAATACTCATCTTTATCGAAGCTGTAATCATACATATTGAAATGATGAAATATTCTATTTAATCACATGATAAAATTAACTACAGTTTTTTTTAGCAATGAACTGATGGGCGCGAAATGATATTGTTCGATGTACATTGCCGTTTTAAAATTGTGTCCATATTTTAATTTGCTTTACATTGCTATGTCAAAAAAATAGAGAAAAGTCTAATGTCAAGGCGTTATGGCGTAATCCATGAAAATTCCTTTCTCCCTGTTACCTAATCATGAAATTAAACTTTCAGAACAGGAGAGATGAAAATAAATTTACTTACTTATTCCCAACAATTAGGTACGACATTTCGCACAGAAATATCACCGCGCTACTAATCGAAATAATACCTTACCACATGAAAATAAGACTCTTTTAATATATCATGGCATAGCCATACTATCATTAGATAGAACAATTTCCTTTGACCGTTATAAAAAAGATTTGAAAATAGAAGACGCAGGGTTGCCACCACAATTCTCATTAACGAAGCGGTCGCTCGGCGTCCGTCATTATCCGTGCGCGGACAGCCCTATAATTTCCCCGCCTGCGCCCCTGCCCCGTCCCTCTCACACCTATCTATATGTTTGAAGTTAGACTGAGAAGGAAATTTGAGTTTTATTAAAAGAAGAGGCAACGAAATGAGTTTCGACGAAAAACCTTCCATTTTGTTTTATTATTAGTATTGTAATGGACGGTTCAGTGCCGTATGACGATTAAATATTTAATTCAGTAAGAGATTTTAATGTCATATTTTATGTTTATCATTGTGCAAAAATAATTTTGATTACAAAACACGTTAACACATCAAAGACAATAAACAGGAGTCAATTGGTGTCGCAACTTAATTTACCAATATTTTGTGTTTATGTCGTTAACTTAACAGTGACTCATGAAACTAGGTTTTTTTTTAAATTAAAATTCAACTCAAGTTTAAAAGCAACGCTTCAAGTTTAAAAGTAACTCCTACTTGGACTATTACAATTTATATTATTTGTCAGTTCATTTTAGTGCTAGTTCGCTTTAAAGATAATCCATTAAGGCTGAGCCACACAGGATGCGTGTGGCTTCCGGTATGGCTTGGATTTTAAAGTAACAACGTATTACCGAGTGCGTTGCAGGTTTGAAGGGGATGCTAAACGTGCTTCGTTCTAAAATTGAATGTAAATACCTAAAGATGGTATAGTATGACTTTAAATACATGTCGAAGGAAGTATTTGGCTTAATGTTACATTCAATTTGTTTTGGAATATTGAGGGTGCCTATGGGGAAAGGAAAGGATTTTAATAGCGTAATTCTTATCATATTTACATACTAAAATGTTACACGATGTTTGCTGCATTCGGACTAGTTTCAGAGACAATATCAATTTTTTCTGCAAATAATGTTTTGCTGCGTAACTAAAATTAGAAATACTAATTCGCAGACATCCTAGATGCCTTACAAATCTCAGTCTGGGAGTACCATAAAACCATGCATCTGTAAAAGGTATCCTGCTATAATATATTTATGAAGAAACACCCTTACGCTTCTTGTTATCGAACTAATGGAGGCATCCCGCAGATCGATGTCGCGCATTCTTTACCAATAATCGATTTCTCATTCTGCGCACCACTATGCTACTACAAATTTATAAATGACGTCAAGTAAGCTGAGAATTACTTGTGCCAACATACTTTACAGACAATATATCACCAATATTATTATACACAACAGTACCGACTAATACCATGACATGACTTTTACTATAGTGGCATAGCTATCGCATTTACAAAATGCGACTAAGCACTAAGAGAGCACTAATAAGAACTAAGCTCCCAAGTCCCAAATGGCAACTTAAAAGCAAGTACGGGGACACATTCATCCGCAAACATAACTTTGCCTAGCTAGCACCTAAACGATGACATGCGATCGTCAACGTTTTTACTTTTGGATTTGTAATGTACCTAACCTCTATGTAGATTGTGCACATTTATAGGTACTATTCTGACATATTAAAAAGAAAACAAAAATTTAAAAGCTAAGCATCCTGTGCTTTATAATAAGATACATCATAAATGTCATAATGTAAAACATTATCATTACGGACTGCTACACTATACCATATTTTTAGGTACTGACCAAAATGGTACCGAAATATCGATAGCGCTTTAACGACAAATCGCATCAAATCTAACATTGCAAATATTTCGACATTCGTGTTTCTAGTGGTTTAAAATGTACTAAAATACATAATCTAGATGATAAGTACCATTTTGTTTCCAATTGAATTTTACAAAATTTTCACCAATATTTAAATAGATATGTGACGAGTGTGGCGCCAAAGCTGCAGCGAAATAATATTAAGCCTTAATTAGTTCCTATGAGCAAAAACAAGAAAAAAATAACATTAGTACGTATTCATGTCAGCGGTATTCAAAGAGCGCAACCATAGACTAGAGCTGACAGGACAACTTTTTCAAGATGGCCGCTCGCCAGCCACTAAGGCTGTCAACGTCCGACACGGCTCGCCACGTGCGATTGAAGCTAGGGTTGTTATTAGTACATTGTGTATTAAGGGCGGTAAACAAGAAATTGTGAATAAGTGTGAAGGTAAAGTGTAAGTTCATAATTCTTGTTCACAATGTTTTTCATCACACCTGTGAGGGAAATAAGTAAATAAATAAATAGATTTTCATTAAACTACTCTAAAGTAGGCTATAATATTTCTAAAAATTAGAGATGACTCAAACTCGACACGTGATTGACAAAGCACCAGGTGAGTTATGCTGCCCTAGTACTTACATGAATTATATAATTTATTGTGACGTAATGTTGTATGAAAATCCATTATCAAATACAAATCTGTATTTTACTCCTTGTAGTTTAATATAAGTACAACGTGTTACACGAGCCACTGAAAACCTTGAACGGGGTGATTTGGTAGGTCCAAGAATCTCACATAAATTTTGGCTCTTTCATACAAAATGTCGTGATCGATCGGTCAAAATGTATTAAAAAGAAAAATTTCAAAAATTTAATCCTTTTTGATTAACTGAGTATAGCGTTAGCATTGCATCCTGGAAATAACTAACGTCTTACTTATACCACTTTAGCCCTTAATACTTAACCCAATCACGGCATATCTCACTAATTAGAGCAGTAATCAATAATAAGAAATCTCTCATCCCTAGATTGTGCCTGCAAAAAACTCTCTATACTTAGTAGCTACACAACTGTGGGAATGCACCTCGTAATGAAATCTTTTTACTAATGTTAACCGACCACGATAAAATGTATCGCTGCCTTATGGGAGATGAATACTCTATGATTTCTCTCTTAGTTGGGCGGTGTACAAAATGAACAAATGAGAAATGCAACCGTCGTTGGCTTGTAGTTTTGAATTTTAAATTAAGAACATCGATTCATTAACAAGTTGGTTTACTCGATCAGGCTTGCATTTGCCTTCTTTTGTCGTGAATCATTCGTGAATTATGGTCGAATGATATTAAGTACATAGTACATACATATCATACCAGATATGTAGCCAGATATGTGAATTATAATTATGTTTATTATTACTTCTATATTTAATCGTTTTATTACGTAGCTGGTGTAAATTATACTAAATTATAGGAGAAATCAATACATGAACAGAAAGGAAACTTTTTGACAACAGACTTTTTGAAGTTACCTAAGTTAAATCAAGACGAAATAACCCGTGATTACAAGTATAAAAACTATGCCAGAAAGCAAAATGTGAATATTATTAAAAAACTAAGTATAGGTAATCATAATAATAATGCAGTCTTATTTATTCTACAACGAAAGATAGGTTTTCTTTATGTGCGTGCACTATTCTTCATTGAAGTATTAAGGACAACAATTATCATTAACATCAGACCATGAACATGATATTTGTAAACATTATCAACCACTATTTTAACGCTGAATTGATTTTCCGTTAACACACACTTAAACAGATAGGTAATGGTAATTTTTCACCCTACAGATTTGCCAAGATAATAACCAACCATAATTAATTCCATAGGATGCGTCATGTATGGATTTTAATCGTTAACGCGAAGCCATACTATTAACGTAAATTATAAACTGAATTTAAGGGAGTAAGCCGTCACTCACCCGTCTAGGCACCTACAAATTACACGCATATCCTTAAGTATTTCAGTTAAAGCGTATTAAAATAGCAAATTAAAAAATAGCGAGCATAATCGATTATCACGCGTTTAAAAATGGATACTTTATCCGATAAATCCTTTAAAAGAGCGACGTATATTCATAGAAACTCTGAGTTTAATTATAAGACTTTTGTGACTCGTAGACAGCCTTTCGTTGCATACGCGGAATTAAAAAGTTAATTGTGGTTGAACGATGGCATTTTTTTAACCTTACAAACTGGTTTACTCGGACAAACAATTTACGCTCAGAGATGAAAACTTTCGTTTGTTTTTCTTATTAAAAAGAAGAAAATCGGAGATCAGATAGAAATCGGCAACTATAGCAATTATTTATAATGCATGATCATATAATCAAGTATATAAATACATATCCTATATTTGCAGCTCTACCCTGTTAACCCTGTAAAATAAGATACAGCGCACCCATGTAGGCTCTTAGTTTCTAGTCTTTCTCAGATAAAATAATCATAATTATAATAATGTTAGACCTTATGTTAACCGTTTAACTTCGCACAGGAATCCCTCAATGACTGGAAGGTAATGAATATATAAACAATAATTGGGATAGAATGATACGAGTACAATATCTATTAGTTAAAAAGATTATGGCTGAATTTAGAAATATATACCATTGACGATTACTATTACGTAGCTAATGTATATATAAATAAATATATTATACATAGAAATAAAATAATATTTGTTAATGATACCAGTATCGTAAAAATTATAATAATAATAAACCTATTTTTAACTAACCCAAAAAACAAACACACATTTCAACATGAATAAAATACAATATTTTACAACGCATTATGCGAGAAAAAAAAGACATCCTTGGCAGATAAGTATCACTTTCTTTCCTTAAAAAGTGCACTTTCTGAGGATATGTATTGGAAAACGGTACAACACCGACCAAAGGGATAACCATAAATAATGTCGGTTTACAAACCTATTCTGACATATATTATGTAGAAATACCGGTAAGTCTACATTTAAAACGTTTCATCCAAGAAGACAAGTTTATCCAGTAAAAGAAATGGTGGAACTATAAAAGCCTGTAATTAAAGCTACAGTCGATATATCCATCACTCTCCAAGCCCAAGCTCTCAATTGATTCGCGACTAATGTTCAGAACCAACGTTTGATGGCATATTTACGAATTGCTAGCTTAATGATCGGTCGATAAATCGACGGAAATCGATACTATCGAGCCAATTCTTGGACTATCGATAGTTAGACTCGTTTCTCGATTAGTGGGTTTTAGATAATCCAATATGGGATAGAAAGCTGTTATAGTGAATAAAGTACTCAATTTGGACGTCTTCGGCGCTAGGCCTCTGGGCCTAATAGTAACTAACGTATCAATAACATTCGACGTAAGTTTTTCGTAGCTAAAATGCGATAAAATAGGCACAATGGATGTGATGAATGATGGCATGATGAATTAACGAACTATGTGAAAATAACAAAGTTTTTACTGTATTCTGCTGGCTATTAATGTCTTAACCTTTAACTGACGAGATGGGGGTGTCACAGAACTCTATGCACGGGGTGTAAGGTCGCCATTATTTTTACTCAAAATCACCTCGGTAGTTAAGGGTGAAGGACACGTACTTTTTCGCTTACTTATAAAGTAAAAAATGGATGTATCTATTGTCTACTTGAATGAAGAGTTTTTTTCTCCGTGTGATGGATACAAATTACAAACAAAACTAACAGTGTATGCGACTTAGCACAGGGCCGAGGGGAGTGACGCAATAAAGAAGAGGCCTATATCCAGGAGTAGGTAGACACAGGTTGAATAGATACATAGAATCTCGCGCGAAAGTAATACAATGTCCGAATAGTTATTTATTACACATGGAGGCAAAGTTGTTGTTTAACTGTCGTGCCAATATTGAGACCTGAGCTAGCGAAAGATTCCAAAATTGAGCCACGAGCGTAGCGAGTGGTTCAAAAACTGGAATCTTGAGCATTGCGAAGGTCTCAAGGCACGAGAGTTGAACAAACTTTGCCGCCAAGTGTAATACAACTTTTTTCCCCTCACTATTGCGAGGAAATATGATTACAAATCTCATCCAAATGTAAATTAACTTAAAGAAACCATTTAAAACTCAATGTCGAAACGTATCGTAGAATAGAGTTACTTCTGGAACTTAAATATAGCCAATGGCTTACAAAGTCACCCATGAGAACGACCAATTTAACATGTGAGCTCCGATTGCGCATGTTTACTACGGTCATACAGATCCACTTATACTAGGCGGTAGGGGGCTATAGCAATTAGAGCAATGTCAAATTACTTTATTCACAAGTGTGTAAAAAGCGTTTTTACCCGCTCGTATTAAACGATAAACGAGCGCTTTACGAGCTAGTGAGGGGAAAAACAAATTTCACCCTCACTTGATACAAAAAGTTAATTAATATCTGTTGTCTCTCGTCGTCGTACTCGTATCGTACCCTAAGTTACGAGCATATTAACAAGTGCACCGTTACACAACATGTTACGTGCGGTGCATATGCGTTCTGCGTTCGCGTGCAATACTTTCGTTGCATGCAATTTAACGGATGCTGATCTTGAAATAGAAAACTAAATTATCAATGTTGCGTTGAAACTTTTTCCACGAACTTTTTTTGTCTGGTTTGCGTATAAATATTCATATAAATTATGTATTATTTCAAGAATATTACGCGCGTTCATTACATACACTTTCTTTTGATTTATCGTGCTCCTTCCGGCAAATAACTTTTTTAAACAAAAAACTTAACACTCTGCCTTTGGGCAGTTGGTTGAATTGGGTAACAATTTTTAGGAACAATTGTTACATTTACAATTATATATTTTAAAAGCCATAACAGTTTATTCATATCCATACCTATACATACCTGTAAGACAAGCATTTTGTGAGGTCATTATGGTTGCCCTATGTAATTTTTCGTATTATACCATCACAGAAAGTCAAGAGTATTTTGCCACAGAATAACGCACACCTGAACGAATTAAGCGCTGTCTTTTCGTCTAAATTTATCTGACAGCTTCGGTATGCCCACGTTTGGCCTCATAAATTGTTCGTTACATCATTACCATCATTAGCAATCGCGTGACCAAGGCCCATAACAAAACTTGTCCCGAGGTGTTTAGCGGCTGTTTAGGTTTTTCCTGGTCCAATTTATTAAAGAGCACTCGAGATTCTAGTTTTACAAACTAAAATTGGTTGCAGTATTAAGTTTAGGAAACAGGACCTAGAATAAACAATATAAGTATCTTCATTAATTGGTGCATTCATAACATAACTTTTTGATGGTTCAGGATCCTGTTACAAGGTGGTAGCCTAACGGTATGACAACTTTCCATCCGGAAGTTGCGGGTGCAATTCTTAGACCAATAATATTTTCGAAGCTTACATGCATACGAAAAATGTGTAATTATCATTTTATATTCACCAACCACTTTCAGGCAAAGCGGATCGCCCAAGAAGGTTTGGCTTCTCCTCTGGGTTAGACAGTCAGATGACTGTCATTTAAACTATAATATACAGTTTTTTTTAGTCTGGCCTCTGTTTGGCGTCGTTTAAGAACTGTATATTAGGCTTCTTTTTAAATTATTTTATATTCTACGTATGCTTGCTATTTATATGTGTTTTGTTTATGTTTCCAAAAATATCTAGTCCACGTTGAACTTAAGATATATCAATATGTCAATACTCTAACCAACACTTTGGCTAAACTTTTTTGGTAAAAGTTACCATATAAAAATGACTAATATTAGTGTATATTATGTGTTTCACGACACGACACTGTGTGTGACAAATGTCATACAGTGTAAAATTTTATTTAGTACCTAAAATCAATAGATTGTTAAACGTGCGTATATATTATAAATTGTAAAGGATTATTATAACGAATCTGTTAGAAAACAACAAGCTGTAACGTAGCACATAAATTAACACTATCGTAGCACAGCATGAAAGGAAAAACCTTGCGGCTTCAAGCTGGCCAACCTTAGGGCATTCAAATAAACTGTTATATTACTGGTCTAGTATTAGCCAGAGCATCCGCTTCATCGCAGTCACGGGTGCGATATCAGATGAGAAGATGTATTATTTATTACTTTCATATAATTCGAAAGAAAAATAAAACAATCTATTGATTCATGTAACATTTTCTCGATAGCAACATAGAATGGCAGAAGTAGAAATAGACGGACGGACACGGGGTTATAGATAGACACGAAATGTTCTAAATTGTAGATGCCGCAAAAACTATTTTTATTACCGGCAGTATTCTAACGCTTCAACTCAAATAATAACTGACATTACCGTATTCGCGCGCCTACGCCGCCGTAACCATGGCGACATCGCCGGCGGAATTCCAAGATGGCGGCTACTTGAAGCTACCGTAGTGAAGGATACAGTTTGATGACAGTAAACATGGAGGAAGTGAAGTAGATTAACCATTATATTTAAGTCGTTCAAGTGGAAACTGAAGTAGAGTTTAATGTACATATTTTGATTTAAGATTAGATTCACGATACGCTTTAATAAACTATTGGCATAAAACATATGTACGGGTGAGGCGTACCTACTCGTACATATTATGTTTTATGACAATAGTTTATTATATGTAGGTATATTACTGAAGCTATTACGAGCTAGTGAGGGGGAAAATATTTTTTCCCCTCACTAGCTCGTAAAGCGCTCGTTTATTCTTTAATACGAGCGGGAAAAAATGCATCTTATTCACATGTGTGGCAAAGCAAACCATGGAGCGTAGCGCGAAGTAGCATTCGTTTAACAGATAACAAAACGTAAAATTCTCATGAATGAGTCGTTCCACGTTGATTATAATTAAATAATTTCTTTGAGAATTTAATGAAAATACTAAACTTTATATAATATGATGATTTTAACACTTAAATCCTAAAATTCCATAAGTATCCTTTTTTTTAGTGAATGATAATAAGATGACTAGACGCAATCACAAAACTCATAAAATGTCAACATTGTCACTGGTGCAAATGTATTTTACTTCTCGTATGTTAAAACACTCGCTACGCTCAGGATTCTATTTAAGAACCACTAGCTTGGCTCGTGATTCAACTACAGAATCCTTTCGCTTGCTCGTGTTTCAATTTCATACTCGCGGGTAAAATACAACTATGCACCCTTGTATAACAAATAACTATTCATAATTGAAATAACCGATACGTACGTTATTTCGATAGGAAGGTCTACAGACTCTATAACTAGTGTAGGCCTGTGTTCTTAATTGGTAAGCAATATAAAACAAATGGAATCACAACCAATATGTATAAGTAGCTGAACTCTCACACTACACTTTCAATCGACCTACTAAAACGTTTCTCTAGAACGTATGGCATCAGGCAAGTCTCTGCAATGCTATCAGTTACAGAAAAATATATTCAATGCAGCAGAGATAAGATTTCAATTTGGTTTTTAAAATGTTAATTTCAACACCCGACACTTAACAATCGAACGACGTGCACTTCG
Organism: Thaumatotibia leucotreta; assembly: GCA_025490895.1. NCBI lineage: Eukaryota > Metazoa > Arthropoda > Insecta > Lepidoptera > Tortricidae > Thaumatotibia > Thaumatotibia leucotreta. Next base: position 12,906 of record JALPQI010018186.1, read on the forward strand.
ACGATTTGTTAATCTAGCAAATAGGTTGTTAAGTAAGTAGTAGTTGATTGACTTTTATTTTGTATGGTCAAATATAATTGGATAAATTATATTCGAAATTAGAATAAGGACAAACGATCATTCGATAATTGCTATGCTTCATTGTTCCATATATGCCCATCCAATTCTAGTTATGACATAATATATAATGAATAGTTCGTAATAATACGTCGTCTGAGGCATGTTTTGTCTTTAAGTCGACCTTAACTTACCTACTCCATTCGCCGTTTATTGTTTCTTGCCGTTGTCGTTGGTGAAATGTTCTTTTTCACTCTTTTGACTAAAGATTTGTTCAAAATAGAGTTGATTCTCTTCGGTTACCGCGATAGTTATCGCGTATAATAAAAAAATAATTACGTCTCGACGTTTACATTTTATTACATTTTGAACACTTAATTAGTTCGAGAATTTTTTTCATACATACCTATTTATTTTCAAAACTACAATTTATGTACATAGATTAAATCTAACTAATCTACTTAACCTAACCTATATCAGATTGGCCCTTGTGGCATCGTACCGAGGATGCTGGCGGCATTTCCTCGCTGTATCGCAATACTGATGCGTTGTGCGAGGAAGTCGCCAGCTCTTTGGTCTTTAGTTACATCAACCATACATTTCGCGATTTCAGTAAACAATTTGCGTGCGCTGGGACCCCATGAACCTAAAGTTTCTAGTTCGATAATTGTTTTTATATTCCAAAAATTATATACTATGAAACGGCAGTATTTGCCCCATGTTTGTATACTCGTAATATCATCAGGAATTCGAGATTAAATTCTGTTGGGTTACACAGATTCGCCCGGTAGAAATTTTCGACGCTAACAAGTTGTAGATTCAAAAATGCCGAAAAAGCTAAAATATTTCGTTAACGCTGTACGTTACATAGAACAAATACAACATGTAGTGTTTTCTTTGACAAAATCAGAATACATGTTTATTACTTGACTTATTATTTTATTTTATGGGACATTTTTAGATTTTTTTTTTACTTAAGCGAACTTTTTTGTATTGTCAGTTCTTCATACATCTTACAAACTTGATGATTTAAATATAAATTCATATAGATTAATCTAGGCTAATTTGTACTGCAATATAATATTACGAAATTAATAAATGTAATCTTATTGTGTATATTGGAAACATGTTCTAGCACACTAATTTATAATTTGACATTAATTTGAATAACATGTTTACCCAAATATCTCACCAAGTATACCTTGAAAGCTCTTTTCACAAAGTACTGCACAGTTATCGCCAGTGAATACGGTAAGGAATTATAGTGCATAAACTACTTATGTACGTGTACGTAACTATCTCTAGCTCGTATAGTCGGATACTTGTAATCGTGAGTTCGTGACATCGCAATGCGTCAGGTGTCGACACTACAATTCAATTGTACCTAGGCTTTTTTGAACGGAATTTTGCTTGACAGGTTTTAAACGTACAAAGGACGTTTTATTTTTGTTTCTTATGGTATAAGTATACATAGAGAAAAACGTTACCATTCGTTTTATGCATGGATATTTAAACTTGTTTTAACTACTAAGCAAAGGATCTCCTAAAAGCTCAATATAAATAATAGTCAATAAAGGCATGATATTCGTTCGATATTTATATTCGCTACTGATCTGATAAATCTGCATTTATCTATATCCAATATACTTCTATTAAATACCTACTTACTTACATGTATTGACGCTTAGGCGAGCCGAAGGTCCAAGAGAGCTTTATTGAGCTTACCCGTTTTCGTAACAATTAGTTTTATAGAAAAAATACGGTAGTTTTGCATAGTATACCTAGCCACTAACAGTCATATATATTTATAGGAGTAGGTGCATATTTCGTATTAATATTTCAGTAAGTAATTTAAATAATTCCTCCTAATTTATCAATAGTTTCGGTTTCTCACAACTTCTGTGTTAGAATAATAAATGAATATTTTATCTTGAAACAGATAAACTCGTCTTTACAATTTCGCATTTCTTAATCCAATGTTTGTGATAAAAGTAATAAAAAAATTGTTAAATTTTTGATGAAACATACAGAGTAAATACCATTGCAACTGATAACAAATGACAAAGTGACATAATTGCGCATGCACAATTGCACATGACAAATCCAGATCTGTTTATTATATTTTTTTGAGATATTATAATGCAAAATACTCGTTTGAGCTTCGATGAAACAAAAGCGTCTAAGTTGTTGCCATTGCTGCTTTCTCTCGATTTACCTTATCCAGTGATCAAAGCACACATTTAGTTACAAAGTAAGACAAACGCTTACTCGAAAATGGTATTTGTATTGTACTTTATTTGTGGCGCGCAAGATTGTCGCGGGGGACGGTAAAACGCGCAGGATAGAAACGGCGCGTACGCCAAAAGCGCGCCCGCGGCTCTCGGGCACTGTTTAATTTTCAATTTAGATCGCAATATGCGATGCGCCCAAACTGGCATCACTCCCGATAGATTTATGCGCCTTATTTATAACTACTTCAATATCGCGGGAATATATTAAAAGAAATTAACCGGCGAGTTATGGGGGAGATAAGAGTAATGAAAGTTTTCGCCAAGGTAATTGTTGGGTGGGTAGAGTGTTTCGGGAATTATGTTTGTGTGTATGTAAACAACTCGTTTGCAAAAGTATAATACATATATGTTAACAAACGGTACGCCAATTTATACTACTATATTATGTACATACTTCACATAGAGTACACCTTATACCTGAGGAGTGTCTTTTCAAAAGGGCTTATTTCCACTTTCAACTTTTTTTTAACTATGAATGTAGTTTTGCTAAAAGTAGAGAAATACATATATACTTTGAGTTTCAAGTTCTAATAAGTCTTCTTGTCCTCAAAAAAAACTAATTTAAAAATCTAAGTCCGGATCAAAAGGGTTTATTTCTCTCTTATAATATGAGAAACAAATAGGCCTTTTATAAGAATGTATTAAACATTCTTTTTTATCTACGTTGAATCAGAACTATTTGTAGGACTCTAAAATTTAAATTCTAAAAAAAAGGATGTAGAAAATTTGCTTAAAAAACAGTTTGGAGACGACTGGACTAGGTTACCGGAGCTGGTTTGGTATAGAACCGTATTAGATAATAATATATGTAATCTATCAGCAAAAGAAAATCGAGACGAAGTCGAATGTGATTGTTGTGAAGATGATGCAGAAGTTCACGTTTAAAATGTATTCTGCTTAAACTTAAGTTAGCTTTTTGCTGTAGTAGTTGTTAAGTGTTAATTTCACAATAAAAATGTATCCGTTTCAAAAGAGTTTATTTCTGTGATGTACAAATCAAAAAGGTTTATTTCTCACAAGGCCGCAACAAAACGGCTTAATTCCCAAAAGTTCGCATCAAAAGGACTTAACTCTGGAAAAAAATGTTAATTAACATAATTAAGTAGTTAGATTAAGCAATGTATGTAGTGCCATACCATTTATAGCAACTTAATTTAATATAATATCGAGAAAAAAGCTATTATTTCGAAATGGAAACCGTGGATTTATGTTTTTCCCCATTTCCCAAAATAAGTTATAAGTGGAAATAAGCCCTTTTGAAAAGACACTCCTCACCTATAAGTTTGATCAATCTAAATTTTGGGTATATTTGTTTTGTAATAATTATAATAAACACGTACGCACGTTACTGATTACTAAAATCATCATATGTCAAAGAGTCGTCATATCTTATATTGATTAGTAAAACGATATTAATAGTTGGCTTTCGAATTTAAGAGGAACCGGAAAAATCATAGCTATAAAATAACAGTTATTATTTTGTCAATAGATCAATCAATCATTTGGATGTATCCACTTTTACATAAGCATATTAGTATCAATTAAACCTAACATATATTAATTGCGACGAGGTTTCCTTTCTAACCAAAATGTATTAGTAAACGATATTTTAGGTAGTAAATTTGAAACTTCTACAAGTAACAATTTAAGACACTTACTAGTAATTTAAAAAAATTACTATTTTCTGCCAAGTCGCAGCAAAGCTCCAAAGGTTGGCATAGCGTTCAGTATGCGAGCAAACGACACCTGTGGCGCTATTAGAAGAAACAATAAAGATATCTGTGTTAAGTCAATGGTCAATAATGACCTTAATAATGAATGACGTAGAAATAACACTGTTATTTAAAATGAGTGCCATAAAAGGCAAACAAATTAAAACCGAACTACTTACCTACTGCAATATCTCTATATTTGATTTTATATTGCTTAAAAATCATCTGATGTATAATTATTAATAATGTACATTTTTATCCTGTAAGTTACGATTACATGATCATGATCATGCCATGTTTAATGTAAACTGTTATCTAGAAATGTACAAATGATTGACACTCACCTTTAAAATACAGCTTCCAACTGCTTCGCTTTCCTGGACAGTCACGTTGTAGAAGGACTGGTCGAAGATCGGCTCATTGTCGTTCACATCTAACACTGTCACTATCAATGTCGCTGTCGAAGACAGCGGGGGATTACCCCGGTCCTTCGCTACCACCGTCAAGTGAGGCATAGGGTTCGTCTCACAGTCAACCCTAGCTTTCGTAGTCACCAACCCTGATCGTTCGTCTATTGCAAACCAGTCAGATTGCGGAGTTGGAAGCAATGAATAACGAATATCAGAGTTCTCAGCTTCATCAACATCAGTTGCAGATACTTGGACAACCGGCGTACCAGGAGTTGCGGCTTCCAGAACGTTCGCTTTATACTCCGATTCAAGAAACACTGGGGCGTTATCGTTCACGTCTGTGACGCGTAGGCTTATGATTCTCGACGCGTGCAGCGGCGGTGAGCCTTTATCAGTTGCTACCACGTTCAAGGTGTATGAGGATTGTGATTCTCTATCCAGCGGCAAGGCTACTACTACCAAATAGATTATATTGTCATGTGTTCGCAAATCAAAATGACCGTCGCCTCCACTGAGAGTGACATTTACGTTGGAGTATTCCGTCTTGGAGTCTGGATCATGAACGGATATCCTAGCCACGAATTCGTCTAAGCGCGCCGACTCTGAAATCTTCGGCGTAGCATCATCGCTGAGAAAAATAACGTCTATAGTTGGCTGATTATCGTTGACATCTGTAACTCTGATGGAAACAAATGCAGTTGTTTCGAGAGGCTGCGCACCTTTATCCCTGGCTACGACAACTAGTTCGTGTAACTCTTTCGTCTCAAAATCCAAGGCTTTATTTACAATAATCTCACCTGTCTGTGGATCAATTTTAAACATGTTCTCCTTGTCACTTTGCCTTCTATTTATAGAATATTCTATTTGCCCATTTTCACCAGAATCGGCGTCAGTCGCAGAAACTTTCAAGACGGGCGTGCCAACAGTAGCGTTCTCTGGTATACTTGCTGAATACACGCTCTCAGTAAAAATTGGTGGGCTGTCATTAACATCTAAAATAGTTATATTTACAGACATAGTTCCTCGCAATGGAGGCGTGCCTCCATCTAATGCCTCGATGACTAATTCATAGTGGTCAGTAGTTTCTCTATCTAAAAATCCATTTATTTGTAAATCTAAATACAGAACTCCATCTCTTTCTCTATGAGATGATAGTCTAAAGGCATTGTCAGTATTGCCAGATACGATATTGTATCTTTGAGTATTGAACACTCCTAAATCGGGATCATTAGCAGGATTTAATTTCCTCTTAACATCTCGCGGAGTGTTTTCTGAGAACTCCACATTCATGACGGGTGTAGGAAAAGTCGGCGCGTTATCATTTTCATCGGACACCCTAACGACGACTCTGACATTGTCCCCGCTTGCTGGAATAGCAACCAACGCATAATGGTCTCTATTCTCTCTATCCAGCGGGACTCTTGTCCTGATTTCTCCCGTGTGGGGGTCTATCCTGAGGTCATCATTGACAGCGGAGCCCGGGGCGGGAACGATGGTATAGGGAGGTGCCGCGTCGGGCAGCTCATCCCCCAGGTGGCCGATCAGAGTGCCTGCTCGTGCGTTCTCGCGAACCACAAATTCGCGCACATGCTCGCCCGCCGCGCTCGCGACGAGCAGCAGTGCGTACGCGACCCACATCGCGCTGGCTTCACCGCGTGCACATTTTCATTTGCCCCTGCAACAAAAATTTGCTCGTTACCTATGTTATAAGACTAATAAAGTATACTCTAAAAGAAATCTCTGCATAAGGTTAGATTGCCTCATCTTATTTTTTTATCTACGAATGCATTGATGTCGTAACCTTCTCTAACTAGAATGTGAGTATCGTGTACCGATTCTCGCTACCTATACATTAATTACAAAGAGTAATAATTATAATACCTACTGTCGAAATCATTACGTCACCTAAAAGCCTGTAGCTATTCAAATTATACATGTAAAAAAATCCAACTTTCGCCGGTTAAACGAGTCTGATAGTTAATTGCCCAGATCTCTATCAGCAGAATGGTAGCGATTCGATTTAGCTTCTCCGTCACAAAGTTAGTTGAGTCGCCGGCCGAAGCACGAATTACATTTAACTACGTATTAATTTAAAGCGAGTGAGCGATGAGGGCGACACAGTCACCGGCAAAACTAACGTGGCACTGACGCATCTGCATTTCAAGCGATTAAAAAATAATCATAAGTACAATCTTAAGCTCGTAATTATTTGCAACTCTAAGTAGAACTTCTTTGGATTGAAATTCTAATAAATTTAGAATTCAAATTAGAAATGAATGATGAAGAAGATGATTTGTCGCAGTTTTATTAGTTCAGGATATTGAGTTAAAATTTTTTTTTGAAGAAGAATTGATTCTATGTAGGTACTTAAATTAAAATACCTACAATTTACATACATAATTTATGTGATTAACTGAAATAGATAATGAATATGTAAAGAGTGAGTTTTCTGTAATATAGACATTCGTTAAAACCATTTGGCATTCTATAATTATGTATGAAACCTTGATTGATGTACATGCAAGACAATTACATTATTCAGCATTGTTTATTATATTTATAAACTCAACCGAAGTATGAACATCACGTACTTGTCTACGAATGCTTGCGAATATCGCGATGATTGACACAGGGGACAAACGACAAAAACTAAGGAATGCCACATCAACATTTAAATGGAAACTAGCATTGAAAGAAGGAATTGCAATAATCCTTATATTAATTTATTAACCGCAAAAAGCGTGTAGGTTTATCTGTGAAGCTGATATATCCGATTCATGTTCATTATTGAATAAAGGAATTAATTTGCATTCTTGCAAATTACACGTTGATCATGATAAAAATAAATGAGACATATGACATTCTCGGAATAGTACATGTGACATGCTCAGAGTAGTAATTAGGTTTTGGGTTGGCATTGTTTATTTTTTAAATATTTTTATATTTTCTGTGCGCGGCAAAGACGGAAATATTGCGATCATGTATTGTCAGTATGGTGTAAAAAATAGACTACGAATAATATCGTTGCGTGGCTAGATGAGAGGTCAATACGTGAATTTCATAGCAAATGGAAGGTATGAGCAGTCAGCGCAACACAATCGTCTTTTGTTTGTTGCTGCGCGTTGCCCGCGCATCAAGGTACGTAGCCAAGTTGCCGCTAAAGCTCACTAACGTATCGTAGTTTTCATGCGGGAGCGTCCACACACACGACAGGTATGTGCTCCCCCAGGTGGTCGAGGATTGGAGGCCTGCTAAGTGCTCGTGGCCATACGATTAAGCGTTAGCGATTGGCATCTTGGAGACGCACCCAGGTGTAGCGACGCCATGGTCTCCTCACAGCACCAGAGTCTCCACTTTCGGATCAGTAGTAACAGTAATGGGGCGAGGTGGGGAAATTACTTCAGGATAATTAACATTTCGTTATTTATTTCATGAAACCTTCGCAATAACTGAGGAAAATTATTATACATTAACATTAATCAAGACATTTCTTATTTCCGTAGAACTATGACCCCGGAGTAAACAAACAGGAACTTGCCTGTCTCCCATCCCCGCTCTACGTTCTCCCGACCCAAATATCCTCGCAATCCCAACTTTCCTGAGCATCATTTTCATTAATGACTACTAAAATATGCAATTATGAATATGACATACACGTGCAAGGTAGCTTTCCTTATCAAAGATTAAAATACATTCCTTTCGAATAATTCACATCCTCTTGAATGTTATCCCAGAACGGTACGTTCATGTGCACATAATTATTATGGCTTTGCTTACAAATGTTAAATATAATATAAATTTCCGATACGTAGGCGGATATTAAGCAAAAGCTAACGGTTTCATACTAATCATGTCGCCATTATCCGTTCGTTCTTGTCATCGGTGAAAAACCGGTCTGAATTCGAAACGGATTAACTCTTATCTAAGATATTTTTTAATAGATAAACCAAATATGTGCTTTAATATTGTTAAATTAGTAGTTTTGGTCTACAGTCATTAAATATTCATTAATATGCTAAAAAGCTACATTAATATTAAAAATAAGGCTTAAACAGACTCCATCCAACAGTGCATCGGTTGCGTGGCCTCGGTAACGCCGCGTTGATGTCTTTTTGCCTGCGCTACCGTTACAACAACAACGGAAAATCTCTTGCAAATAAACTACCATTTCCATAGAACGAATAACAAACATTATGTATTTTAAATACCGCTAAAATAAAACAAAATATATTCATGAGTAAACAAAAATCTTTCAATTGTTATATTATAGGTTATATTTTCGAAGACAAAGTCAGATAATAATATATAATTAGATCTTTAAGTATTTTTAAAGTAAAACAGCTAAAGGAGTTAATTTAGAACGATTTTAACAACACCATATATACGTAATTCAATATGAACAACGAAAGTCCATTGTGCTCACGCTCACACTCAGTTACTTGTATATGGTAACGGTTGACAGCGAGCAAGCACACGCTTTCAATACATTTTGAATATCATCTTCAAATGTACGTTCAAGAATAAAGCCCTCCACTTTCAAAAACTTGCGACTTAATAGTGATTTGCATCGAAATCGTTCATTTGGCGAGCGACCATTTTATTTCAAGTGGCCAGACATTTTATTATCACTGATAACCGCGAGGAGCCCGAACTGCGCTGAACCAAGTAACGGAGTTTTAATGTTGCTAAATAGGACTTGTTATGTGTAAATATTACAAATTTACCACTAATTGGAACTTATTTGAAACGAAGTCCACTAACTCTCAAATATCCATTAAAAAGTGCTAACTTAATTTTAATCAGTGATATTTTTTGGACATGTTCGATCATCATATTTTTTTGTAATATTATGCAGTATATTTAAGTATGGTATGTTTTATGCAGTCGTTGCCTTTTTAGATCGAATAGACAATTATTTGCCGGCATTTAAACGGGTCGATGATGCACGTGGGAGGTAAATCAAACAGCTCAGGTATTAAAAGGCATTTAGGGTGGAGACAAGTGTTGTCTTTGTTAAACTCCGCATTATCCGCCGCAGGTAGGTCGGGATTGAAAAAATAAACATCCCGCCAAAGATAAAACTGACAGCTGACTTTCGCTCTAAGCTTTTACTATTATGTGTATACATAAATCATTTTACTCAATATGCATATTATTATCTCGATTTAGAGAAGTTTTAAAATAAATACAGTTCGCAGATTCAGAGTTACGGCTAACACAAAATTGATTTTAACTGATTAAATAAACATAAGTCGATTAAACTCGATTTTAATATTCTAAATTAATAGTTTAGGAAATTATTGTAATGAATATTCATAATATTGGTACTAGCAGATTCAGTCGGAAGCGCTAATTGCTGCTCATATTTTTTCATATTTGTGTCTTGCATCGTGTCTGCTGCAGAGGAGAAAAAAATCTACGACAAATACGGATTATTGTCGTGATAAAAATAATTATCTGTAATATTCCAATGCCGTATGCACTCTGACATGAACATCACCAGCATTTAATGTTACCCATCGAATCTGCACAGCTACGATCATGGCTTCAATCACCAGATAAGGAAGACCTGCGGCCGCTCGAGCGGATATTAACTCCTCTAATTACTGTACTATATAAATAAGGAGAGGGCAGCTCAATTAACTCTGGTTAAGACTGGGATGGTTTGTACCAATAAAATCTGCTTTTTATGAGCAAAAATAATACGTTTATGTACGTGATCTGGCCGCAAAGCTGCGATAGAACAGATAACCTTAAAGAACTGCCGACCGTATATTTTAAGTAAATCTTAGTTACACGGAATAAAAGCTTGTAATCTTTTCGTGTTTACGGAAAATGGTATTAGCCGAGCCCTTGTGGAGCCTATAGCTGAATAGGGGTTTCAGTACGCTATAATGTTTATTATTGTACCTATCCACAATATCCCTTCCTCCGAGTGTTGTTACAATACGGACGTTTTATATAGGCCGATTGTAAAACACCAACGCAAAACGTGTAATGCAAGAATTATTGACAGACTTGTAAATAAAATAGACTATTTTATTCTCGTTTCCTCTTGACTTCATATTTAACACTTAAATAATATGTTACATAAATGTTGAATAAAATATTATTTCATTCATTCTCTTCTTTTGTGGAATCCGATTTAATGCCAAACGTATTTTATACAATTTATTAAGAGTAATCTCATTGCAATAATTAGAACTTCCATTTACTAATTAATGATTCAGGTACACAAAAACCAACTCTGCAAATGGGCAATTATGAAATTTTGATGCCAAAAGTGTCGCCGAATAAAAGCAATTTCTAAGCAAATTATCGCCAAGAATCCAGCGGCGCGCGCGCCGCCGCGGCCGAGATCAAAAATGTCCAAAGTCGAACGTCAACGCGCTATGCGCGCGGGCCTGAGTTACTGCACGATTTTCACAGAAGAAATTCCAAATTTAAACTTTGGCGAGTTTTTTGTTTCTTCTGTACGTTTTTAGTGGAAATCCGGATTTGTAAAAATGCTTAAAGATCGATTTTAGCAAGTTTTATGATTTGTTTACTGACGCTATTCAATTCAATCTACGTAAAGCACTACAACACACCTACAGTCTACACTAGTAATTATAGTTAGAACACCTATACCTAATATACATATACATATTTTATGGGATGTAAGTAAACGACTTGGCAAATTATCCCCATGAACCATCAAACATTCTTTTAAAAATTCAATTAACATAGAGGATGTATATGTATATATTTATTTTTGAATTGCCAAGCTTTTGGCCCCTTGTCAATATTCAATTTCACCAATGTGACTACAAACCGGCATAGCAAACAAAGTAAATACTATTTTGAACCCTATTTCTTACTTAAGTAGTAAAAAGAAATAAAAATTGCTTGTCAACATGAGTTCTCGTTTTTTTGAAGATTGTTCTGTCTGAAACAGATTTGGGCTGCACAATGGGCACTTTAGTAAATCCGTTACGGATGCGTTTCGACCATTTGCATTCAATCGTCATCTTATCGATTGGGATCACTTGGAGAAATCTTTACTCTTTATAGTCGTTATGGAATTGATTATTGCGTGGAAGCATGTTTAACACTACAGACACACATAGTCATCGTCCATGCGTTTAATGCAGTCTTTTACGGATTTTACCACTGCTGAATGAAGTACTTACTACTGAACAACCTGCCACCAAAAATTGGTAGGAAGCTTTGGCTAGGCTTTGTTGGGATTATAATTCGATTTCCTCGTGATTTTTGCTTCATCGAGAAGAGACTGGTAAATATCTAATAATGTTTCGTACCTACATAAGATTAAAAAAGACAATTTGTTAGGAACGAGACGGAGGACCTTCGATGTAAAATCGCACGCAATCTCAAAATAAAACAAGTATGGGTACGATGGATTAATATTATTTTTATAAATAGGTTAATAAACACGCACAATCGTTTATTCAATTTGACCATAATGGTAACCAATATCAACAACAGCCCAAATTAGATTTTATTGTTGGCAGAGTGGTTCAGTAATTTGACTTGCAATATAGGAATTCAATGTTGCGAAATAATTAGTCGGACTAATTATATCTTGAAAATATTTGCAGTTAGTGAGCTACATGTTAAAGCCCAGTCTGGACGCTGGACGGTAGCCTCCGTTTTTTTGTTTAATTAATTATATTTTTGTACCATACTAACCCGTAATTATTACCCGTCACCTAAATAATCTAATTATGGACCACAGTGCAAAGTAAAATAATTACATTAAAAAATGTAAAGTATTATATTATTCTTAAAATTTAGTTTATAATCGTTTTTATTAAATTATGACATAGATACTCCATACAGAGGGAAAAAAAACATTTTAATAAAACAAATACAAAGGCTTGTGTATCACCAAAACCTAACAATGATCCCAAGCATTAGGTACGTTATTATACTGTAGGCGACGTCGCATTGGTTGTATATCCTACTACATATAAAAGTTTCAACGTAGCGTTGGTACATAACACATCTAATGCAATATGTATTTCCTTGACAACCTTTGGGGCAGGTTCGGCCCCGGCGCAAACAAGTTCTGAGCGTCCCAAGAAGCATTGTTAACAATTCTTTAATTCACTTGGAAACAGTGAATGTGTTTGATATTGAGTTCCAATGAAAAAATACTTGTTTTAGACCATTTGATTGTATGTTCGTATAAAGTTATTCCTCCTTTTCTCAACAGTTTATTTTTTATTTTATTTTTATATTATTTCGCTTTGTAAATTGTATCATAACGAATTATTTTTTATATTTATATATAACGGCCTCTGTTCATATACCTACGTAATTAAGGTTTTGGTAATTGAAAAATTGTGACTACCTCTTACCTACTCATTTACTTATATTTATTATTCGGTAACTTTTGGTGAATCTAGGTGTTTACTGGAGAGACGAGAACCTTATTGTTAATTTCGTGATTTCCACCTATTCTCCAGTATGCTTATTTGTATGATTAGCGCGACAGTATCTCGCCGCCGCGAGATAGTCTATCTGTTCCTCTTTTGTTAATATAGCTAGTGAAGGACAGGAGATCTATCTCGCGGCGACATACTGTCGCACCAATCATGTGCTAAGCCTGCAGGCATCATTTACATTTCTTATATAGGTTGGTACATATCATGGGGTATAATAACGATGTTGGTTGGTATATTGTGTTTGTAAATAAATATCCCCACAACAAAAAAAAAGCATTTATAATTTGTTATTAGATGTGGTGGTGGATGTGGAAAGCTATGACTTTCTTAGTAAATAATTAGTGTACCTTACAACATTGTTTATTTCTTATTAAAATTTCAGCATTCGTAGGCTAGTTGGCTGTGACTAGGGTGGGCGGCCGGTACCGGCTTTCTATACAGATACAGTACCGGAACCGCGAATTCCCGGTCCTTGTCATATAAATTCAGAACCGGGACCATTCTCTAGCTGTGACCCTGCTTACACTAGAGGCCCCTGTTCCATAACGTGACAAAATAAAGCATTATTTGTGTGTTTATTACAATTATTTGTTTCTTGATCATGGCTGTTCTACATATTTAAGTCTATATTTGTGTATCAGTCTATTACTAGTATCCCCAATACAAGGCGTCATTAATTGAGCGTGCCGTGCCACTAGATCGATTTGTATAAGATTGTCCTCGTTACTCGTATTTATAATCGAAAATCAGTAAGTAAGTATTATTTATAACATCATATGCTTCATAAAGGGTATATAAGGACTCCAAGGATAACATACATAACAATAACATTATGTTAATATCCTACGACGTATAAAAAAAGCATTATGTTTCATTAAAAAAAACTTATAATTATAGTAGGTAGGTATGTTAGATAGAAATAGGTGCTAATATTGTTCCTATTAATTCCTCGTCATATTACGTTTTGAAATGGTCCTGCTTATAGTTAGGTATCTGTCTAAAGAATGTTATAATAAAAATGTAGTCCAACTGCTCACGTGAACTAGTTTTTGTTGTACGAGTATTGGCCGGGTAACGACTATTTCCAACGTTATTCTGCCACCAGGATAATTATCTGATAAAATATTGTTAATTAATACTTAAGGTTTTGTGCAAGTTCCATTTTATTTAAAGTTTAATGTGATTCTTTGATTACCTATCTGAAGTCTCTTGGTTTTTGTTTTTAGAAGTTGGAATTTTTATTTATTATTGTGAGGTTTAATAGAACACAACACTTTGGGTGCACGTTTTGAAGACCCCTAATTTGCCCCTACTACCTACACCAGTATAATTTGGAAATGCCTAATAACTGAGCTTAAAGTTAGTTATATTTTAGTCGACACAGCTTTAACGAAGTCTTTAAATTTAACCTTTTTGACGCTAAATGCTAAAGCTGACACTCAGACGCCACGTTAATAAAATGTCTAAACTGAATGTGAACTTTATGCACATGCGTGTAGGTTTATATTGCTCTGTGAACGAGGACTTATATATCGGTCTTTGGCGTTGAACCTGCGGTGCCAATATATCAGTCGTTGGCGTCCAAAAGGTTAATAAACAGAAATATCATGTAATCTGTACTTCTGTAGGTACTTTCGTTGCTTTATTAACGTATTATACCTACGTCAATATAATCTAATATAAAAATTTTCTTAATTTTTAACTTAAAGTTGTATAAAGTTATTTTCTATTCAGTTCTATAGGAAAAGGAATGAAATGGCTACAACATTTTAAATAAATAAAATTCTGCTGAATTTAAATCGAATTACGCCTTTTTACGACGGTAATAAATATACTGACTGTTTATGTTTACCTAACATAGGTAGGTACCATCCTTTTTTCCGGTTTTCCAATGTCTACTAAATAATTATAGTCTAGCAAACAAGTTATAGCAATAAAGGTGGAAAAAACTTACACTCATCCCTTTTTGCATAATAATACTAGCATATATTATGGACAAAATAGTGCTATGTGATCATTTTACTGCTATTGCTAAATAATATTTTGTTTGCACATTTTTTATGGTGGTAATTCATTAAAGGCGTGTTTATTCGCCATGTTATCATTTCAGAACTATGGTATTATGGTAGATAATAATATTATTATAACAAAATAAGCCAAGTTTCGTTTGCGAGAGCTTTCCAGTCCCAACGACAAAAGCTCAACCAGATTTATTTCCTTCATTCCCTGCAATTCCACGATTGTCGATTACTTACTGCCTAAAGTTAATAATACCTATTGAGGCAAATATATCATACATAGGTAATTATTGGGACAGATTCTCATAAAACTATCAACAGTAGGTATAAGCTTTCTTTTAAATTTCGCAATTTAAGTAGTTAGTCGTTAGTTAGGAGGCACCTAGGTATTTAGAAGTTTGTATTATTTATAAATACTTAACTGTTGTAATAATTTCTATGAAGAATCAGAGACTAGGGAATTGGAAAACCGATTTAGACTTCTAAATTAGGTTTCATTCGTTGTTAAACAGCTATATAGTTATTCCTGTCTTTTAAGAAGCGTTAGAATATACATTTCATATATTATTAATACTATTCCTATGTTATTTATTACATGCTCTTGATCAAGGAATAGTTTGTGTAGATATCTAATATCTACCTACTCTAAAAGTTAATTGTAATTTTGTAGTTACAGAAGAAACCTTTCCTAACATGACTTTTCTAAAATAACCGGCATGGTACTTAGTAGATATCCAGTTCAACTGTATACTTATATTGCAGTGGCGGGTTTGATTCCCGCGAGAATTTGTCATATCTCGGCAATACACATGTGTAAACAACATGTTATACAAAATAAACAACTACCTTTCATTGTGGAACTTTACTCTTTGCGTATGAAAAGCCAATAAATAGAAAGCTTTGATAATCATTTTGTAAATGAAACTCAAACCAACCTCCAAAGTTTAACACAACATCAAGAGAATATCTTATTCACAAAACACAGTATCAAATCAGAATCTGCACTAGAACCACTGCAATCCGAACACTGGTTATCACTTAAAAATCACTGAAAAAACTGTCAAACACCGTCGCGCGTGCGCTACACTACAGCCTGCGCCCGAGTCTCGGAAGGCACTACCTCTGGACGCAGAGGGAAGGGGGAGGCAGTGGGGAGGGGGGGACTCGCCCCCCTGAGAACAGGTTGCCTCGCATACCGTTTGAGCGCCAATTTTGTAGCTCTCGGATAAGGATGGAGCTTAGAATGTTTGGATGAGGTTGTGCTTTAAGCTCGAGTTAATGGTTTGGCTACCGCGATGAAAGTTTTGCATAATGTGTTGAAGTTTGTATTAGTATACCTATAGGCATAAGAATTGCCTTATAAGGAAGCATAACGTGCCTACTAACTTAGAGAGACACTATTGGAAGCATTTGAAATTTGGTGCTGGTGACACAGGGAAGAGGGCATACGTTGGACGAAAATAAATGTTATGAGATGTTAAGAAAAGTCAATGAAAATAATACGATCCTGAAAACAATTGAAGATCGAAGCTGAGAAAATGTGTGATGGGCATTTGATAAGAGATGAGCATATTCGTAAAACTTCTGCGAGGAAACTCCAGGCTCACATTAAGTTTAAGTTTAAAGTGTGACTATTGTTGTAGTAGCAGCAGTAGTAGTGTCCATTGCCATCATGCACTACTCACATGCCATCTCTAGCTTTCATGATCAACTCTCTACTTCATGGTGATGGTTGGTCACGGTGGTCAAATCTCGAAAACTTTTAACCCAAATACCGTGTGCATGCAACTGCTGGTGATTGTGTGTGTATGAATAATAAATTAATAACTTAATTCCTTGTGGCCCTCTCACTAGTACACTCATCCAAAGCCAAACCAAAGGAATCTTCGGACTTCAATATTTTCTTTCAAACAAGAAAAATAATTTCTCGTTTGGGTGACGAAATTGAGAATTATTGGTTTTTGTGAGAAAAGTCCTACATGCAAAACACCAAAAACGCCTCGCTTTAACTATTTAAAATTAAAGAATTCCCTTAATTCATGAGCAGATTGGAATCAAATGCCTGTCGCTTAAAGTTTTAATATTTACTTTGAAGTCAATAAAAAACGTTCTCAAATTGAACAACACAGCGCCAGAATTAAGTATCAGCTTATGTCCTTACTAATAAATCACAAAAAATAGATTCCATAATCAGATCAACACGAAAAACAATTTCTCCAATCGGACTACGGATCAACCTTTAGGGACATAACGTACTCGTATATAATGTCACAAATACTAGGGGCCATAATCTCCATTGGTCAATTAACCCGAATGTAAAAACGTCCTGTTGTCCAAAAGTCCACTTGAAAAAATAACTATTTGTCATTAGTTCAACTTTCATCGTGCCCAGGCCCCTATTTTCACCACGTTGATAGTGCTACGATTGTAAATTTACTGTTTCTCCAATCGGGGCGTCTATAGCCTACATTTACTGCTTACCATCGGAAGGGCCGTGCGTTTATTTGCCTACAACATAAAATGTACTGCTGGAACTTCAATAAATCAGCAGTAAATAACTACTTTTTTGCGAAGCATAATTACAAAAGCACGACAATTGTAGCGAAATTCTGACATAAGCCGAACCTCCTGTCAAGATAATAAGTTGTAAACCTTGCGACAATTTTCACGGGTTTCGGAAATTGTCAGCCTCCGTAGCCTAGTTGGTAGTGACCCTGCCTACGAAGCTGAAGGTTCCGGGTTCGAATCCCGACGAGGGCATTTATTTGTGTATTTATTTATCACAAATATTTGTCCTTGGTCATGGCTGTCCATGTATTTAAGTATCTATATGTATCTATCTATTATAATAATATACACGGTGTTACGTCAGCATTCCGAAAGATTTTAATGCTGGATTCCTGACCATATTTATGTAGAGTCTTTAATGTTATATAAAATTTCCTGGATTCGGCTTGGTTTCAGAGATAATCAACCTTTTTAGGGTTCCGTAGCCAAAATGGCAAAAACGGAACCCTTATAGATTCGTCATGTCCGTCTGTCCGTCTGTCCGTCTGTCACAGCCAATTTACTCGGAAACTATAAATGCTACAGTAACGAAATTTGGTAAGGATATGTGTTGTATGAACCGCTACAGGAATTTGATACTAAATTGTAAAAAAAACCATTGGGTGGGGGCCCTCCATACATGTAACTGAGGGATAGATTTTTTTTTTAGTTGTACATAAGCGTGTGGGGTATTAATAGAAAGGTCGTTGAAAATTATATGAAGGTTTATACATCACATTTTTATTTAAGCAAATCGTTTTCGAGATATCAGGTCTCAAAGTCTGAAAAATGTGTCCCCCCCCTCTATTTTTTAAACTACGCGATATAAAATTCTGAAAAAAATATATGTTATGCACATTAATAAACTCTATCAACGATTTTTAGTTTGATAAAATTATCTCCTATAGTTTTTGAGGTAGGTTGATTTAACTGTATTTTTTTAATAATAAATTGATAATGGTACGGAACCCTTTGCGCGCGAGTCCGACTCGCACTTGGCCGGTTTTATTTCGAAATAAGTTTTTCGACGTAACTCGTCGTTTAACTTCTTTTAGATTACAATGCTACCACAATGTGTTCTAATATCACCAATTCACCACACCTTTTGCCTGACAATCAAAAAATACGAATAGACTTGACGAAATAACCTCTACCTAAAAAAAATACAATTGAAATAAATAAACATATTGCGAAAGTACAAATCAAATTATTTATTAACTAAATATTTTGATTTGTACTTTTTTAATTTTTCTCCAGTAGTCACACTACTTAATACTATATAAATTATAAATATTAGATGTCATATACCAAAGAAAAACGACTAAGATCACCTATGTCCGAAGTGGGAATCGAACCCACGTACTCAGCTTTCGCGGCTGATGCCTGTATCCCTCGGCCACTCGGTCTCAGCAACCACCGGTCAAATTTCTCGGGTATATGCAATCCCTTACAAGGCTAGGCGCCGTTGACCATTCTCTGAGGGCAAGCAATACATGCCTGCACCTCCTATTAGAATACTTTACAGTTTTCTAGAATAGCTAGAGAGAACTGGTGCTACTGGAGAAAAATTAAAAAAGTACAAATCAAAAGTTAATAAATAATTTGATTTGTACTTTCGCAATATGTTCAATAGATGGCAGTTCTCCACCAGTTCTCTCTAGCTATTCTAGAAAACTGTAAAATATTTGAAGTGTAGAAATTGCGTACGTTAACATCTATTTTGGTATGTTATTAAGTTTTTACCTTTAATTTTGATGTATGTAAAGGTCTCAAAATATCATAGACAATAATTATTTTAACGTATTAATTATACGAATTTGTAAGTACAAAATATGTCTTTCCTAATGTACATGCTTACGATATTTTTATAAATATTAATTCTGCAAGCGCACTCTGCATTGTATGGCTCATATAATATCAATAATATCATACACTTTGACTTAGATTTCGTAAATGTTACACATTGCGGCTCCAAGGATTTAAGAACCACGATATGCTACGAAATGTCCTCAGTCTAAGTCTAATTCGATTTCAATTTGTGAGTTACACTAAATAACGAAATCGACTTTTGATGGATTTTCATGAAATTATTATCGTAGGTATCTCCATTTTTTTTTATATTTAACGTTAGCGCCAGCCATTTCTTGAACTATAACTGTGGTCGCAGTTCGTAACTAATTGCCAAATAGACCTCACAAAAATAATACAAACAAGATAAACATGACGATTTTGTCCGTTAGGCATTAAAAAACTTAGACCCAGCGCTATGTACGTACAGCTTCCACAAACCCGTCGTTGAGTTCGTCCGCATCATCACCTAGGCCATCAAAACAGTTTTGGAGTTGTAGCTGAAAGCTCTCGAGGCTTGGAGATGGAGTAGGTAAACCCGAACAGAGCGTAGATTTCATTAGTCGTGGGCGTCCCAGCGAAGGACATAATATATTCAACCTGCCTCTTACAAGGCGGTGATCGCTTCCGGTTTTAACCGAACTGATCACAGAGACATCGTTGAATATATCTCTTCGTCGACATGATGACGAAGAGACATATTCAACGATTCATATTCGACATAACATACTCGTTTTTAGTTGCACCGTCGGGTCTCATCCAGGTACATTTTCTGTGCTCGCGTTTCTTAAAGAAGTTGTTCATCATATAGAGTCCCGCCAGCATATGCCCCAGGTGGTTCCAACATCCAACCACAAATTGACCCTACCTCAGCTTGTCACCACATTTCTTGTCTCGTTTCGCGTTGAAATCCCCCATAACAACGGTGAAGTAGGTTCCGGAGCTATACATGGCTTTTGAGATATCATCATATTATATAGCCTCTACCTCATCGTCGCAGTGTGTCGAAATCGGCGCGTGCACCTGTACCTATGACCTACGAGTATTTCTTAGATACTCTGAGATAATAGGGTACGGTACGCCCCCTAGCCGACACACTCTCGATCTCCACCATGTTGCTTACGAGGGACTTGTGGACGATAAACCCCGGAAATAGAGCAAGTCGCGGCTTTTTTTGCAAAATCATATCGGAGGCATTTTGCCATAATCGCCACGCTTGGGTTGGCGAGGTCTCTACCGCACTTTAGGGATGCTGCTGCCCATCCCCCGGTGATCTTGGTCGTAGTTTTAGGACATCCCGGGTCGAGTGTACGATCTGGGACACTTTAGTCCCTTAGTCGACTCCTACGACACCCACGGGAACAGTCGGGTGGTCACAGATGTATTCTTAGTACCGTCACCATGCGGCCAATCAAAATGATACCAAAGTATTATGTTAGTCACGCGTGTTGGAAAATGAGCCCTCTAACTAATATGTAAGGGGATTACTTTTTTAATTTTCATTTACCGCATCTTTAATCATAAAGTGAATTAACTCAAAATGAGACACTGTTCTATTTTAAAACTAAAGGCGTTCGCATATGGTTTCAAATCCAACAGTGACTTATTTTGAGAAGTTTCACTTTATGATCAAAGGTGCGTACATTTTTCAAATAAATGTATGTTTAGATAGATTTTTAAATTACGTTAATATATTTAGATTTAGAGACAGAATACAAAAGGCCCGAAAAATATTTTTTTAATAGGTACAGATGGTGCTTTTTTTTACACGCTAGTGCAGGAAGTGGATATTTTTTCGTCAGGTCGAAACTTTGGAGAGCCATCTTTAGAGAAAAAGAAATTTGTAACTCATGTGGATTTCAAACACTCCCTTCGATTGTGTTTTAATTTATTGCCACTCGTTTCAAACTTAATTTTTTCGCACTTGTATCGTAATGTAGGTACCTCTCCATATTTTTATAGTAAGCAGGGGTGTACCGATAAAAAACAAGCAAATTCAAATAAAAAAATCGAGTCAATATAGTTAAGAAGCTGTAATTTCTTGATTTTGTAATTAGCTAGGAGGTCTTAAATTAGCTAACTTTGGCCCTTTTTTGATGCTACTGCAATTTCAGTATTCCCAATACGAGTACAAGTTCTCCAGAAACCCTACCAAATCTATTTTTCCAAGCTCTTTTTTTTATTATCCACTACAGGATTTCATGTTATGCAGAAGTGACCAATATTTCTGGTGAAACTCCAAGATTTTTTTAATATACCCCTGCCTTGGGCGCAGTATCTAATACTCTGTAAAGGGAGTTAAGTCACATATTATGTGATTTTTCTATGGATCTTTAATCAATTATTTAATCCTATACAAATCTTAGTCTCTTTGGCATAGTTACATGAAGCGAAATCAGCTCCAAAAAGTATTAAGGATATTATGCCTAAGTCGACGTCTATTGACGACAGTTCCATAATTTAGAAAACTGCATGCCTACTAAAAAAGAAAAGAAATAAAGTCTGAAAAGATAGTTTGGAAGAGGTTTGGAATAAGCTGTAGGGGAAAGTGGGGAGGATCCGTACACTTTTTACTCTATGCCTCGTAGAAAAAAAAGTACTAGCAATTTTTTAATGAAATCAATGCTGCTTGTTGGCTATATTATCTGGCTTTAGTAATAGTTCGGCTTAGAGCTAATACAAAGTAAGGTAATTAAGAACGTCAGATAGTTTTTGCCAAAAAATTAAAAGTTTACGAAAGCGCGTTTATTTGTGGGGTACCTAAGGTACCTTCGTACATAGTATTTTTTATCACAGTATTAGTTTTGTTCTCAACTGTCTGTTGTATTTATTTACAAATATTTTTTTCATATATCGACGACTTCATTTAGAAATAATAATCATACCTGGGATAACTCGGGGCATTTATACGAAAATGATGTAGCAAAATATTTTATCGACTAAAAATATATCGATGTTACTGTAAATGACAACATCAAAATGTTATTCTGCATAAATAAATATTAAGTACTTAATCTTCAATTAAAATAAAAAATAATTTTAAACGGGTAGTTACGCGTTTAT
>JALPQI010018187.1:0-23720 GCA_025490895.1 Thaumatotibia leucotreta
TAAGTATAGGCGCTTGTCTTATTACTTACAATACTTTGTTTCGATTGCAGTCGGGGGAACCTTTCATTACGGAAAATATAAATATATGGAGGTTCCCCGACTGCAATTGAAACAAAATATAGTAAGTAATAAGACAAGCGCCTATACTTATGTAGATACGCTCACAATAATGAACCTGAAAAAAGAATTATTTGTTACTTTTCAGTTCGCTTAAAACGGCAGTCGTGTTTTTTAATTTTTTAATTATTTTATTTATTTATATTTTTTCTACTCAGATTCACGAGCTTTTTCGATCCTGACAGAAATAGAAAAGTGTCCCAAAAAAAAATTGAGTTACTATTTTTCATACACTTTCTTCAACCGTAACTCAGTGGAAGACAAAAATGTATGGAATTTTCGGGACACTTTTTTCTGCTATAATGCTATAAATGAGGATCGAAAGAGCTCGCGATTCTGAGTGGAAAAAAAATATAAAAAAATCCAAATTTGGAAAGTTTTAAAAAACTACATCATAATAAAAATCCGGTCATTGGTGATATTTGGACGCGCGTGCAGCACGTTGCTGGTTACACGCCCGTGCTCGCCACGCAAGCGGTGTGCCGTCTAATATGACATTTACATACATTACAACGCGCTCGCGCACGCACCGCAGACGCATCTGGTGTGGCTTGGACTTAAATTATCATCATCATCATCATTTATTCATGAACAATCTTACAATTGTATTTGAATGTACTGTAATGTCAATATTGATCAAATATTGATCCAATCGGCCGTGTGGTGACGGTAGTAAGAATACATTTGTCACCACCCCAACTCCTGCGGGTGTCGTAAGAGTCGACTAAGGGATTGAAGTGTCATAAACCATTATTTGATAAAAGATTGATGATGGGCAGCAGCATAATCATAGTGGACACATTATTGCGATCGCCAATCCGCTTGCCCAGCGTGGCGATTATGGGCATTTACCTCCTAATATGTCTATACGCATAGTTCATAGGAGAGGCCAACATCCAGCAGTGGACTATCATAGGCTGATAGTGATTTTATTCTCTTTGGGCTGATGATAGTGATGATGTATGATGTGATGATTGATCCGACTATAGGTAACCATCGTCGTTAGAAGTCTATGTGAAAATTGTGAAACACAAATCAAATAATTAATTTTATATTAATTTTTTTTTTATTTCAAGTAGTCACACTACCTTAATATACTACATAAATTAAAAATATTAGATGCCAATACCAAAGAAAAAATACCAAAATAACCAACATCAGAGGTGGAACTATCGCAAATTGACTCAACTTGACGGCGCAACTTTGTACTGATCTAGTTCTCCACCAGCATTCCAGGATCTAAATTAGTCTAAAACCTAACATTGTACAGTACGAGTAATTAATACGGTGACGTAACGGTTTCGCAACGCATTACCGCACTGTATAGAAAGCCCTACGCTTGCGCCTGCGCCTTAAAAGTGCGTGAGACGAATCGACGCGGGGAACGGCGGGACGCGGGTACTAATGGGGGTAAGACGGACATGCACTGACTACTAAGAATATTTGAATATACAGGGTGGAACGGAACGACCTTCCCGCTACCGACCGAGTCTACCAACCATCACGATAAACTTTCAGTAAAGTACCAAAATCGAAATATCTTAAAAAAATTAACCCCTCATACAAAGTGAGTACCTAATTAGTTAGGGTTCAATAATATGGAAAAGTCAATTTTTAGTACAGATGGTGCCTTTTTTAGGCGCTAGTGTGAGAAGTGGCACATTTTACGTCAGTTTCAAAACTTCGGAGGGCCATCTGTACTAAAAAACGTCGTACGACACACGTGCAAAAGGGAAATTCGTAACTCGTGTCAATTTAAAACACTCCCTTCGGTCGTGTTTTGAAACATCGCCACTCGTTTCGAATTTCATGTTTTTCGCACTTGTGTCGTAATGTAGGTACTATTTCCATGTACGTTTTCGATGTTGGTCCCATATTAGTTCATCGTAATGGTTGGTAGACTCGGTCGGTAGCGGGAAGGATCATCGTTCCGTCGTCCACCCTGTATACCTATTGTTCGTTATTAGAAAACAAAAAAGTGTCAACAAACACGATATCTGTCAAAGACGTGAAATCCAATAAAAAGTCAGCGATACTTGTTTATACTCTTTTGTTTTCCTCTGACGAATGGTATAGTTCCGGGTGGTGTATAAAATATATAGACAGGTAAACAAGATCAACATTAGAGATGTGATATGATATTCCCGGTAAATTCCCAATGTTACTGTAGGAAAAGTTAATTAACCTTACCGTGGGACTAGGTCGATATGTGTAAGATGTCCCAAGATAACGCTTATTAAGTATTTTTCCCCTTACTAGCTCGTAAAGCGCTATTTTATCCTTAAATACGAGCGGGCAAAAACGCATCTTATTCACATGTCAGGCAAAGTCATTTGACCTTGCTCTAATTCCTATGGCCCACTACTGCCTAGTATAAGTGGATCTGTATGACCGTAGTAAACATTCTCATTGGTGACTTTGTAAGCCATTGGCTATATTTAAGTATCAGGAGTAACCCCTCGTATGCTTCCTGTCAAATTAGGTTACTGAAAAAGTGACCTTGACACTTAAAACAATAAATTGAAATTCTCTCGCACGGATCCGTGCCTAAGCATACGAGGGGGTAAATCTACTCTACGATACGTTTCGACATTGAGTTTTAAATGTTTTTTTTAAGTTAATTTACGTTTGAATGAGATTCGTAATCATATTTCCTCGCGATAGTGAGAGGATAAAAGTTAAATTACACTTGGCGGCAAAGTTTGTTCAACTCTCGTGCCTTGAGAACTTCGCATTACTCAAGATTCCGGTTTTTAAACCACTCGCTACGCTCGTGGCTCAATTTTGGAATCTTTCGCTAGCTCAGGTCTCAATACTGGCACGACAACAATTTTGCCCCCTTGTATAATAAATAACTATTAAATACTACCATCGGTGACATCGGTACAGGTTTTGTGTTCTTGTTTCTACAATGAGTTTGTAGGTACTTACCTACTACTCACCGTGTTACCAGCAGGAAACCTTTACCTCACCACAAATACCACAATACCTTAATTACCAACAACCAAATTACCGATTGATCAGATCGTCCAGCAAGAAACAAGGATTGATTGATTGGTCACAGAAACAAGAAGTTGCTCTAAGAAGAGCAGTTTGCGTTGCACTGAAAAGTGCAGTTCGGCTGTCCTGAAAAGGACAATGAAGTAGCAGGAACTTCGACGTGCAGCACACAGCGCAGCGGACGGAGACAAGTTCACGACGTGCACGATGAAACACACGCGGAGCAGCGGGCGCGGCGACATGTTGATATCTCGGCGATCGGCGGCGAAATGGCCGACCGCGATCGCGGATTTTGTATTTATAGGTACGCGCGATAGCGCGCGCGTCTGTGATTTGCGCTGCAATCTCGCGATGCCGATTACGCGTATCGCCACAAGTTGGTACATCGAATAGTGTAATATTAATAAGTAATTTTGTAAATAAAATCATTCGAACCAGAATCAGGAAGAAATACTTCTTTCATTATACACCATCAACCGAATACCTAAAGTCTACCTAAAGTGGTGACCACCGACTGAACCCTGAAGAAGAAAGAAGCCTACAAGATGTCTCCCATCAACGGTGCAAACGAAGAACAGCTGACGCCTCAAGATGCAGCTTCGCCGCCTACCGTGACTGCCGCCGCTACGCTATCTCACGACGTGGCAGCCATCTCCCTGGCGCTACGCGTTCCACCCTTCTGGAGAGATCAGCCCGTACTCTGGTTCTGCAGCTTCGAAGCAGCCACGGCAGAGCTGAAGAGGAGTCAGGCTCAGCTGGCACAGATGGTGATAGCACAGCTGGACAAACAAGACATACAGAATATCAGCGACCTCATATACTCGCCACCAGCCGACAACTATTACACTGCCATCAAGAACAGGCTCATCTCGGTGTATGAAGAATCGGACAGCTCACAGACGAAGAAACTTCTTTCGCAAGTCGAGCTCGGAGAGCAGAAGCCCAGCCAACTATTGCGACGGATGCAGACCCTCAACAAAGAAAAGTTCCCAGATACGACGATACAGATGATGTGGCTCGACCACCTGCCTCCCCACGTTCGCTCCGTGCTGACCGTCAGCGAAGCATTCAAAATCAAGACCACACTGGAAGATCTCGCGTTGTTAGCGGACAAGATGATGGAACATATACCTACCACAGCACATCAGATTGCCGCCATCTCATCTCCAGTCGTCCCTCCACCTTCGCTACCATCATCACAGCACCCGACCACAGCTTACCCACCAGGCCTCGACGCGCAATTTCTCATCGGCGAGATAAGAAGATTGTCACTTGAAGTCGCCGAGCTACGATCCAGACCACGTGACAGCTACAGCCATCGCCACAGCCGATCGCATCGCCGTTTCCCGTCACGTCCAAGAACTACTTCGCAATCGTCGCAGTCGCAAGATCGAAGCCGCAGAAGCTCACCATTGCCGTACTGCCATTATCACCGCCGATTCGGCATGGACGCACGAAATTGCACATCACCCTGCAGCTTCAAGCCGATCCCGTCATCATCATCATCGCCGTCGGAAAACTAGACGTAACGCTGGCTGCGGCGGAAACCGGCGTTACTCACACATCACACCGCCTATTCGTGACCGACCGCACTTCAAAATTAACATTCCTCGTGGACACTGGCGCTAACATCTCCGTGCTCCCCCGCACGCCCGGCACCAAAGCGCAACCACTGCCATTTCAACTCTACGCAGCGAATAACACCGTCATACCTACCTACGGAGAGAAGACGCTAGAGCTTGATTTGAAGCTACGTCGACCGTTTCGATGGAAGTTCGTCATCGCAGCTGTATCGAAACCTATCCTCGGTGCAGATTTCCTCGACTACCATCACCTACTCGTCGACATAAGGAAGAGACGGCTAATCGACGGCAAGACACTACTCTACACTAACGCCCAGATCTGTACTGCTAACATACCTACCGTGCGCAGTATAGACGTGCAGCAGTCGTACCACAACATCCTTGCCGACTTCCCAGGAACGACTCGTCTAACGTCGATGAAGCTAAGCCCGAAACACAACGTCGAACATTTCATCGAAACGACTGGACCTCCACTGCACTGCAGACCTCGTCCAATCGCACCGCACCGCTACGAACTCGTGAAGAAAGAATTCGCCAACATGATGGAACAAGGCCTGTGCAGACCAAGCAAGAGCCCTTGGGCATCACCTCTTCACGTCGTGCCGAAGAAAAACGGTGAATTACGTGTGTGTGGCGACTACAGACGGCTTAACGCAATTACTAAGCCCGATCGTTACCCAATCCCACGCATACGTGATTTCACCTATCAACTCGCCGGCAAGCAAGTTTTCTCCACGTTGGATCTCAATCGCGCATACCAACAACTGCCAATCGCTGAAAAAGACATCGAAAAAAGTGCCATTATAACTCCATTTGGCCTTTTCGAGTTTCCACGGATGTGCCCCGGACTCAAGAATTGTGGTCAAACATTTCAACGCTTCATCCACGAAGTACTGCGCGACCTTGACTTCGTTTTCCCATTCGTCGACGATTTACTCGTTGCATCGACCGACGAAAAAACGCACGAAACTCACCTACGCGCCGTACTAACAAGACTGCAAGATTACGGCATAACCATCAACCCGTCAAAGTGCGTATTCGGCAAGCCATCAGTGAAGTTCTTAGGCTACGAAGTCAGCAAAGATGGAATTCGACCGCCTACTGAAAAAGTACAAGCAATCATCGACTACCCGAAGCCTAAGAATATCGACGAATTACGACGATTCCTCGGCATGCTGAATTTTTACCGCGAAAATATCAAGAACGCCGCACAAATTCAAGCACCGCTCTGCAAATACCTACACAACGCGAAGAAGCGAGACAAAACCGAAATTTCCTGGAACGACGAAGCCGAAGAATCTTTCAACGCGTGCAAAGTTAGCATTCAAAACGCCGCTTTGCTCGCGCACCCGTCACACGAAGCCCCAATCGCAATATTCAGCGACGCAAGCGACAAAGCCGCCGGAGCGTCACTCAACCAGTACGTCAATAACACGTGGCAACCACTTGGCTACTTTTCGAAGAAATTCTCCGACGCCCAGACTCGCTACTCTACATTCGATCGGGAATTACTTGCCATTTACATGAGTTGCAAGCATTTTCGAAAAATGTTCGAAGGCCGAGATCTCATAATTTTCACCGACCACAAGCCGCTGACATACGCATTCACTAAGACAGCGACCAACAATGAATCACCGCGACGCACCCGACAGCTGTTGTATATCAGTGAATTCACTACCGATATACGACACGTTCCCGGAAATCAAAATGCCGCCGCCGACGCACTATCCCGCATAGAAGCTATCTCCTGCCCATCTCCGATAGACTACAAACAACTCTCAGAAGCACAAGACCGAGATAACAATAATATCCAACTACTCTCACAGCAAGACAACCTCACAATCAAACAAATCACAATTCCCGGAACTTCAATCAAACTGTACTGCGAAGCATCAACGCCGCACTTACGACCTTACGTACCCGAAGAGCATCGCCGTGCCGCCTTCAACGCCGTACACAACGTCAGCCATCCCGGAATCAAAACGTCACGAAAACTAGTCGCCGAACGCTACTTTTGGCCCGGTCTAAATGCCGACGTAGGCAAATGGGCAAAAGTATGTGTACACTGCCAACGTGCGAAGATTCAACGACACACCACAAGTCAAATTTCAAGTTTCCCGCCAACACAAAGGTTCGAGCATATACACGCCGATCTCGTCGGACCTTTACCTACAACCGCAAGCGGACATCGATACCTACTCACAATTATCGACCGAGCTACAAAATGGCCCGAAGCTGTACCACTGTGTGAGATCACTGCCGAAGAAGTCGCCAAAGCCCTGTACGAAGGTTGGATCTCCCGTTTCGGATGCCCCGCTACCATTACCACGGACCAAGGACGGCAATTCGAGAGTCGAGTTTTTGCGTCACTCACACGCTTACTCGGCATCGAAAGAACCCGTTCAACGCCGTATCATCCGCAGTCATCTGGAATCATCGAACGCTGGCACCGCACTCTCAAGGCCGCGCTGAAAGCAAGACTACAAACGGAGAAGTCATGGATCGACACAATACCTACCGTGCTACTCGGAATTCGAGCCGCGCTACGAACGGACACCGGTGTAAGCGCAGCCTTACTAACTTATGGCTGTACTGTACGATTACCCGGTGATTTCGTAATACCTACGCGCGATGACGTCATCATGGACTCCGATTTCGTCGAAAACTTACGATCGACAATACGCAAGTTAACTCCGACACCGAACATCCCGCAACACGGTACAAGAGCAATATTTGTACATCGCGATCTCCAAACCTGCGAACACGTATTCGTACGAGTCGACGCCGTAAAGAAGCCGCTACAAGCACCTTACGACGGACCCTACCGAGTGCTAAATCGCAACGACAAAGTGTTTACTCTGCAGCTACCTAATCGCCAGATGAACATCTCCATCGACCGTCTGAAGCCTGCCTATACCATCGCCGACACCGAGCAAGACATACCTATAGCTACAAGTTCAACGACCGCGCCGAACACACCTACAACTACAATACCTACAGTTATCGCGCCGAGCGTACCTTCGCAAGCAGTACCTACCGCTACAACGCCGAACGCAACTTCGCAAAATATGTCACCTGCATCACACAACAACAAGCATCAGAATATTCCCAGCATATTGAAACGAAGCCAGGACTCCAATGCAACTTCACCCACTCAAGTACCTACGACCCGCACTGGCCGCGCTATTCGCCTGCCGGTACGTTTCACTTGAGGGGGAACCCTGTAGGTACTTACCTACTACTCACCGTGTTACCAGCAGGAAACCTTTACCTCACCACAAATACCACAATACCTTAATTACCAACAACCAAATTACCGATTGATCAGATCGTCCAGCAAGAAACAAGGATTGATTGATTGGTCACAGAAACAAGAAGTTGCTCTAAGAAGAGCAGTTTGCGTTGCACTGAAAAGTGCAGTTCGGCTGTCCTGAAAAGGACAATGAAGTAGCAGGAACTTCGACGTGCAGCACACAGCGCAGCGGACGGAGACAAGTTCACGACGTGCACGATGAAACACACGCGGAGCAGCGGGCGCGGCGACATGTTGATATCTCGGCGATCGGCGGCGAAATGGCCGACCGCGATCGCGGATTTTGTATTTATAGGTACGCGCGATAGCGCGCGCGTCTGTGATTTGCGCTGCAATCTCGCGATGCCGATTACGCGTATCGCCACAAGTTGGTACATCGAATAGTGTAATATTAATAAGTAATTTTGTAAATAAAATCATTCGAACCAGAATCAGGAAGAAATACTTCTTTCATTATACACCATCAACCGAATACCTAAAGTCTACCTAAAAGTTCCATCTCGAGTGAGTATTGTTCCTATGAAAGTAATAAAACTAATAAAGTAGTCAGTGTAGTCTCCGATCACACTTAAAGAATAATTTATACTAGTATGTGTGCTTTCAATCATGTTGCATCGGCGAAATTAGGCGCCTGCACAATACTAATAGGGCTTTCTAAATGCATGTCGCGTGCGAATGAATTTGAACAATGGTTCACCATAGGATCTTGTTATGTATGCAGACGCTGTTAAGTATTGTTAAAATACATTAAATTTAAAGGAATTTCCTTCGTGGACTTCATTGAAACTTGAAACGCATTAAGTATTGTGCTTTGTGCCAGTTTAATATCTGATCTGAACTGCGCATTTCTTGCATAGAGTTTTAGATTACAGATATTTTTAAATATGATTTCTCTCAGTTTCTCTCAAATAGGTAGTTAATTTGTTGTATACGGAGGGAAATAATACAATAATGTATTTGTGTGTTATTTTTGAACATTTCGAATACCTAAATGGGGTAAATATTTGTTTAATTACGGGTAACACTGATCTAAAAAAACATCAATATTTTCAGCTTTCAGCTGTCAAAATGTCAAAGTCACAGTGACACGCCACAAACAAATTATCATTTATTTACGATTGCAAAACAAATGCAAAAGATAAATTATCAAAGAAATTCAAAACATACTTACAAATTGAATGGACCCAAAAAAATCGTCTAGTTTGACTTGTACGCTGGTAAATATATAGTAACAATAATGGCAGCAATTCTCGGCGGCGGGCTCGGCGGGCTATCAACAGGTTATTACCTACTTAAAAACAATTTACTCCCTTCTAATGCTTTAAAGCTGTACTTGCTAGAAGCCAGTAACTGCTGCGGCGGCTGGATCAAGTCCATCAAGACCAAAGACTACGTTTTCGAACAAGGACCGCGCACCATTCGCCCGAAAGGCACAACCGGCTTAAACACTTTAAACATGATACAAGACCTCGGTCTAAGCGAGCACATATCTCCCATCACTCCCGAACACCCTGCTGCGAAGAACAGGATGATCTACGTAAACCATTCCCTGCATTTACTACCTTCCAGTCTAAAAAGTGTTTTCCAAACTAAACGACCCTTCTCAAAGCCTTTAATTTACGCGGTATTCACTGATTTAAAACAAAAGCCACTAAAAGAAATGAAAGATGATTCTATATACAATTTTGTTGAAAGAAGATTTGGTAAAGAGATAGCGGACTATGCAATTTCCCCAATGATTTGTGGCATATGTGCTGGAGATGCCAAGGAGATATCTGTTAAGTTTTTAATGAAAACCCTCTTTGAATGGGAGCAGAGCTATGGCGGTGTTATAAAAGGGTTCATGAAATCAATGTTCAAACCTAATAGTGAAGATAATTTAGAGTTGAGCGAGTTGGCCAAGAAAGCTCAGGAGGAGAAGTGGAATGTTTACACAATAAAAGGAGGGCTGGAGACCTTCCCCTCGGCTCTCCACGACCACCTGAAGACTAACAATGTGGATATACAAATGAATAGCAGAATAGAAGAAATAGAGTTTGTCGATTCCAGTACTGTAGTGCTGAAGAATGCAACTGGTGAACAATTAAGAGCTAATCATGTTTATTCTTCAATCCCTGCACACTCATTGGCCAAATTAGTAGAAAAACAACATCCTGTGCTGGCCGAAAGTCTCAATGAGATACCATTTGTCACGGTGGGTATAGTCAACTTGTTCTTTGCTACTGAGCTGCCTATAACGCCAGCTTTTGGGTTCCTTGTGCCCCCGATTGAAAACTCCCCAATACTAGGTGTTGTGTTTGATTCATGTTGCATGCCGGACCAGAAGGGCACAGTCTTGACTGTGATGCTGGGTGGGAAATGGTTCAAAGAGAAATTTGGAGACAATGTGACGGAAAATGAACTTTTAGAAATAGCCATGAAGGAAATTAAATCTATTTTAAAGATACAAGAAAACCCTACTGATTCACATGTGAATATCCTAGAGAAATGCATTCCTCAGTATGTGATAGGCCACTATGAGAGGGTGGATGGTATCAGGAAGTATATCCTGGATCACAACCTTCCTATATCTGTTGTTGGGAGCAGTTATGATGGAGTTGGCATTAATGATGTAATTTTTTCTGCCAAAAAACAGGTTGAAGGATGTGTTTGAAAAATAAACTTTTATTTTATACTGGGATGTGGTGCAAATTAATGTGTAGGTAAATGGTGAATTTGTCTTCCAAAATTAAGTACATAAATTATTTTATGTGTTTTCTACAGCAGAAAATGTATGTGACGAATGAGAAATAAATATATAAGTAACCTTGTTGAATAAAGTTCCTGGCCATCTATCTTGCTGATAATATAAAATAAATTATAATGCCTTTTAAAACATGTTGTATTGAACTAGTTATCAATATCATTATCAACACAGAGATCCACAACCAATATGTCTAAGAAAACAAGTTGATTGATGCAAAACATTTTATTTGGTTACAGTTAACTGGTACATTGTTATATCTGTATTAGTGTGCATATAAAATTTTAAAAAGTTTATAATATGTAATATAATATGTATAGCATTTCTTTACTAAATAATGCTGTGCCAGATAAAGGTTGTCTTCAACACAATCTCTTAACATTATTTTAGTGTAATTCTAATACACATTTTTCATTTATCTGGCTTGACAACCTCTGTGAGGCCCTCTATTACAATAATTAGATATGCGATCAAAAATAAATTGCACTTAACTAAGTCATTGGCATAAATATATATACACAATTTCATCTTATGAAATTGCAAATATAACAATATTTGTAGACATATTTATGCCCTTGACTACACTAGCTCCAACTATTTAAAAACAATGAGAAATTTCTTAATTTATTTTATGTAAAGCTATAAAAATAAATAATCTATGAACTAAATTCTCTCATACAGTTAGCTTTTAACACAAGAATGGAATTTCACAAGTAATTTCATTTTCTCAAAAAGCATATACATTTTTAGGCACATGATTTGTTTATAGTTGAGCTTTGATATCTACTATTATAGATACTAGTAGGATAAAATGCAATAATATTATGATAAGACATAATTTCTTTCAATAGCTTGTTATATCGCTACCCCAATATTACACGGCTATATGTTACATTTTCGAGGTAATAAATCTGAACTAAGTGTCAACAATGTTCAAATTTCAAGTTGATAAAAGTGCAACCTTTGTAATATTGCGGTAACAATATGTATTTAATTTTACAACTATCTTTAACATTATTCTAATATAACTCCAGTGAGTATTGATTTAAAGTTGAATTTTCAATATTTTCAAGCACAAGCCTAAAAAAAACACCTACTTACAAGTATTTGATTCAATATCAAAGTATAAAAATAGAGCTGCCAACTAAAATATATATTTATAGCCATATAGCAATGCCTACAGTGTGATAGAACTCGCCGTTCTAAAACCATATAATACATTTATTTAACACACAATATGAAACAACTTGGCGACAAAAATGATGACAAAAGAGATGCACTACATTTTGTAATACGTTAGCCAGACCGCTTATGTCAGGTGCGCCCATGTTTACCTCATGGGTCCACTGAAAAGATTCTACAACTTATGTCATTTCGTCGTCGGATTTATCGTCGACATAACGTTTCGTATACATACATTTTATCGACATAACTCTCCAACTACGATTTCCCCGACACATTGGTCCGCCTACGGTTATTTCGACGACAGAATCTTTCAGAATCTGAGAAGAGCTGGTTGGACTTGCGCCACAAGATGAAATGAAATGAAATAACATTTATTTATGAGAAGCACGATGGACATATACACATTTACAAATAAGTACATAACAACAGCTTGCCACAAAAGGGTCACAACTCAGCATGTAGCTGGCTAGGCCAGCGCTGTTCTTCCGTTGAAGATGATACTGGAAAATAAGAATAATAGTAGATTGTGTCGCAAGGGATCGAAAGTATGATTTCAGCGAGGGCGTTCATGGAATCCTGAACGTAGTGAGGGATTCTAAAGTGAAATCCTGATAGTGATGAAGCATTTGTGAAGTAGCCGCTGCGTTTTTCCATCTGTTGTCTTTTTTGCGTCACCCTAAAGTCCAGCGGAGCCCACAGTACCGAGATCCAGTAGATTAGTAGATTGTGTCCAAGGGATCGAAAGTATGATTTCAGCGAGGGCGTTCATGGAATTCTGAACGTAGCGAGGGATTCTAAAGTGAAATCCTGATAGTGATGAGGCATTTTTCCATCTGTTGTCTTTTTTGCGTCACCCTAAAGTCCAGCGGAGCCCACAGTACCGAGATCCAGTAGATTAGTAGATTGTGTCGCAAGGGATCGAAAGTATGATTTCAGCGAGGGCGTTCATGGAATTCTGAACGTAGTGAGGGATTCTAAAGTGAAATCCTGATAGTGATGAGGCATTTGAGAAGTAGCCGCTGCGTTTTTCCATCTGTTGTCTTTTTAGCGTCACCCTAAAGGCCAGCGGAGCCCACAGTACCGAGGTCCAAGTACAGCGTAGTGTACAAGGTGTGGTCCCTGTTCTGCGGCGCCCCGGGCTGCGGCACGGTGTTCCTGTAGGAGTACTCCACGCCGACGGCGCTCCGGGCGGTGGAGCCCTCGGTGGCGGACGGTTCTGTTGTTAGCGAGAGGCGGAGCGCCAGTTTGTTGGACTTGCGCCATAGGATGATGCTGGGGAATGAGAATAATAGTAGATTGTGTCGCAAGGGATCGAAATTATGTTTACGGCGAGGGCGTTCGTTGAATCCTGAACGTAGTGAGGCATTCTAAAGTGAAATTCCAAGGGATCGAAAGTATGTTTTCGGCGAGGGCGTTCGTTGAATCCTGAACGTAGTGAGGCATTCTAAAGTGAAATTCCAAGGGATCGAAAGTATGTTTTCGGCGAGGGCGTTCTTTGAATCCCGAACGTAGTGAGGCATTCTAAAGTGAAATTCCAAGGGATCGAAAGTATGTTTTCGGCGAGGGTGTTCTTTGAATCCCGAACGTAGTGAGGCATTCTAAAGTGAAATTCCAAGGAATCGAAAGTATGTTTTCGGCGAGGGTGTTCGTTGAATCCCGAACGTAGTGAGGGATTCTAAAGTAAAATCCTGATAGTGATGAGGCATTTATGAAGTAGCCGCTGCGTTTTTCCATCTGTTGCCTTTTTAGCGTCACTCTAAAGTCCAGCAGAGCCCACAGTACCGAGGTCCAAGTACAGCGTAGTGTACAAGGTGTGGTCCCTGTTCTGCGGCGCCCCGGGCTGCGGCACGGTGTTCCTGTAGGAGTACTCCACGCCGACGGCGCTCCGGGCGGTGGAGCCCTCGGTGGCGGACGGTTCTGTTGTTAGCGAGAGGCGGAGCGCCAGTTTGTTGGACTTGCGCCATAGGATGATGCTGGGGAATGTGAATAATAGTAGATTGTGTCGCAAGGGATCGAAATTATGTTTACGGCGAGGGCGTTCATGGAATCCTGAACGTAGTGAGGGATTCTAAAGTGAAATAATAAATAAATAATAAATATCTTGGGACATCTTACACAAATCAACCTAGTCCCACGGTAAACTCAATTAAGGCTTGTGATGTGGGTACCAGGCGACGATATATATAATAGATAGATACATATAGATACTTAAATACATAGACAACCATGACCAAGGAACAAATATTTGTGATAAATAAATACACAAATAATGCCCTCGCCGGGATTCGAACCCGGAACCTCCAGCTTCGTAGGTAGGGTCACTACCAACTAGGCTACAGAGGCTGACAGTGATGAGTCCTGATAGTGATGAGGCATTTGAGAAGTAGCCGCTGCGTTTTTCCATCTGTTGTCTTCTTAGCGTCACCCTAAAGGCCAGCGGAGCCCACAGTACCGAGGTCCAAGTACAGCGTAGTGTACAAGGTGTGGTCCCTGTTCTGCGGCGCCCCGGGCTGCGGCACGGTGTTCCTGTAGGAGTACTCCACGCCGACGGCGCTCCGGGCGGTGGAGCCCTCGGTGGCGGACGGTTCTGTTGTTAGCGAGAGGCGGAGCGCCAGTTTGTTGGACTTGCGCTATAGGATGATGGGAAATGAGGATAATAGTAGATTGTGTCGCAAGGGAACGAAACGGAAGTAGTTTTCATATCTAGACGATTCAAAAGAGTTTGTTGCTATTCCAATTTGAATAAAGAATTATTTGACTTTGACTTTGAAATTATGTATTCGGCGAGGGCGTTCTTTGAATCCCGAACGTAGTGAGGGATTCTAAAGTGAAATCCTGATAGTGATGAGGCATTTGAGAAGTAGCTGCTGCGTTTTTCCATCTGTTGTCTTTTTAGCGTCACTCTAAAGTCCAGCGGAGCCCACAGTACCGAGATCCAGTAGATTAGTAGATTGTGTCCAAGGAATCGAAAGTATGATTTCAGCGAGGGCGTTCATGGAATTCTGAACGTAGGGAGGGATTCTAAAGTGAAATCCTCATAGTGATGAGGCATTTGTGAAGTAGCCGCTGCGTCTTTTCCATCTGTTGTCTTCTTAGCGTCACCCTAAAGGCCAGCGGAGCCCACAGTACCGAGGTCCAAGTACAGCGTAGTGTACAAGGTGTGGTCCCTGTTCTGCGGCGCCCCGGGCTGCGGCACGGTGTTCCTGTAGGAGTACTCCACGCCGACGGCGCTCCGGGCGGTGGAGCCCTCGGTGGCGGACGGTTCTGTTGTTAGCGAGAGGCGGAGCGCCAGTTTGTTGGACTTGCGCCATAGGATGATGAAGGAAATGAGAATAATAGTAGATTGTGTCGTAAGGGATCGAAATTATGTTCGGCGAGGGCGTTCATGGAATCCTGTACATAGTGAGGCATTCTAAAGTGGAATCCTGATAGTGAGGAGGCATTTATGAAGTAGCTGCTGCGTCTTTTCCATCTGTTGTCTTTTTAGCGTCACTCTAAAGCCCAGCGGAGCCCACAGTACCGAGATCCAGTAGATTAGTAGATTGTATCCAAGGGATCGAAAGTATGTTTCCGGCGAGGGCGTTCTTTGAATCTCGAACGTAGCGAGGGATTCTAAAGTGAAATACTGTTAGTGATGGGGCATTTGAGAAGTAGCCGCTGCGTATTTATTATTATTATTATTTTATTTTAGACAGGCAGCTAAAGCTGGTACGTCTAAATCATAGTTCACATAACACGATTTCACTGTTTGGATAGTTTATCAAGTCTATTTTTGAACTGATTGACACTGGTAGAGTTCACAACTTCAGAGGGTAATTTGTTCCAAGCTTGTACTATTCTGTTTGCAATGAAGTTTTCCATCTGTAGTCATTTTAGCGTCACCCTAAAGGCCAGCGGAGCCCACAGTACCGAGGTCCAAGTACAGCGTAGTGTACAAGGTGTGGTCCCTGTTCTGCGGCGCCCCGGGCTGCGGCACGGTGTTCCTGTAGGAGTACTCCACGCCGACGGCGCTCCGGGCGGTGGAGCCCTCGGTGGCGGACGGTTCTGTTGTTAGCGAGAGGCGGAGCGCCAGTTTGTTGGACTTGCGCCATAGGATGCTGGGAAATGAGAATAATAGTACATTGTCCATCAAGGGAGGTAAGTACGGAATTAGTAACGAGAGTGTTAGAAGCCCGACGCCGTGAGGCGGAGGGCTTTTATGACTCGAGTTAGTATTCCGCTTACCGCCCGTGATGCATACAATGTTTTTCATCACACTTGCCGACAAAAAAATAAGTTTTAAGACATAATATTATTAAATGACGTACTGACATTTCTATTACTCCCTAGGGAATATCACTTTTCTATTACTCCCGCTACGCGCGCAAGCAATGGCGCGCTTAGACAGCAAGTGTGATGAAATAGTAGATTGTGTCGCAAGGGAACGAAACGGAAGTAGTTTTCATATCTAGACGATTCAAAAGAGTTTGTTGCTATTCCAATTTGAATAAAGAATTATTTGACTTTGACTTTGAAATTATGTATTCGGCGAGGGCGTTCTTTGAATCCCGAACGTAGTGAGGGATTCTAAAGTGAAATACTGTTAGTGATGAGGCATTTGTAAAGTAGCCGCTGCGTTTTTCCATCTGTTGTCTTTTTAGCGTCACTCTAAAGTCCAGCGGAGCCCACAGTACCGAGATCCAGTAGATTAGTAGATTGTGTCCAAGGGAACGAAAGTATGATTTCAGCGAGGGCGCTCATGGAATCCTGAACGTAGCGAGGGATTCTAAAGTGAAATCCTGATAGTGATGAGGCATTTGAGAAGTAGCTGCTGCGTTTTTCCATCTGTTGCCTTCTTAGCGTCACTCTAAAGGCCAGCGGAGCCCACAGTACCGAGGTCCAAGTACAGCGTAGTGTACAAGGTGTGGTCCCTGTTCTGCGGCGCCCCGGGCTGCGGCACGGTGTTCCTGTAGGAGTACTCCACGCCGACGGCGCTCCGGGCGGTGGAGCCCTCGGTGGCGGACGGTTCTGTTGTTAGCGAGAGGCGGAGCGCCAGTTTGTTGGACTTGCGCCATAGGATGATGCTGGGAAATGAGAATAATAGTAGATTGTGTCGCAAGGGATCGAATAGTACATTACGACACAAGTGCGAAAAACATGAAATTCGAAGCGGATGGCGATGTTTTAAAACACGACCGAAGGAAGTGTTTTAAATCGACACGAGTTACGAATTTCCTTTTTGCACGTGTTTCATACGCTTTTTTTTTCGGCGAGGGCGTTCGTTGAATCCCGAACGTAGCGAGGGATTCTAAAGTGAAATCCTGATAGTGATGAGGCATTTGTGTAGCCGCTGCGTATTTTCCATCTGTTGTCTTCTTAGCGTCACTCTAAAGGCCAGCGGAGCCCACAGTACCGAGATCCAGTAGATTGTGTCCAAGGGATCGAAAGTATGATTTCAGCGAGGGCGCTCATGGAATCCTGAACGTAGCGAGTGATTCTAAAGTGAAATCCTGATAGTGATGAGGCATTTATGAAGTAGCTACTGCGTCTTTTCCATCTGTAGTCTTTTTAGCGTCACCCTAAAGGCCAGCGGAGCCCACAGTACCGAGGTCCAAGTACAGCGTAGTGTACAAGGTGTGGTCCCTGTTCTGCGGCGCCCCGGGCTGCGGCACGGTGTTCCTGTAGGAGTACTCCACGCCGACGGCGCT
Source organism: Thaumatotibia leucotreta (assembly GCA_025490895.1). NCBI lineage: Eukaryota > Metazoa > Arthropoda > Insecta > Lepidoptera > Tortricidae > Thaumatotibia > Thaumatotibia leucotreta. The sequence continues at coordinate 17,629 of JALPQI010018187.1, forward strand.
CCGGGCGGTGGAGCCCTCGGTGGCGGACGGTTCTGTTGTTAGCGAGAGGCGGAGCGCCAGTTTGTTGGACTTGCGCCATAGGATGATGCTGGGGAATGGGAATAATAGTAGATTGTGTCGCAAGGGATCGAATAGTATATCGACACAAGTGCGAAAAACATGAAATTCGAAGCGGATGGCGATGTTTTAAAACGACCGACAGGGAGTGTTTTAAATCGACACGAGTTGCGAATTTCGTTTTTGCACGTGTTACGTGCGACGTTTTTTAGTACAGAAACAGATCTCCCTCCAAAGCTTTGGACCTGACGTAAAATGAGCCACTTCTCGCACTAGAGCCTAAAAAAGACACCATCTGTACTAAAAACTATGTTTTCGGTGAGGGTGTTCGTTGAATCCCGAACGTAGTGAGGGATTCTAAAGTGAAATCCTGATAGTGACGAGACATTTATGAAGTAGCTGCTGCGTATTTTCCATCTGTTGTCTTCTTAGCGTCACTCTAAAGGCCAGCGGAGCCCACAGTACCGAGGTCCAAGTACAGCGTAGTGTACAAGGTGTGGTCCCTGTTCTGCGGCGCCCCGGGCGGCGGCACGGTGTTCCTGTAGGAGTACTCCACGCCGACGGCGCTCCGGGCGGTGGAGCCCTCGGTGGCGGACGGTTCTGTTGTTAGCGAGAGGCGGAGCGCCAGTTTGTTGGACTTGCGCCATAGGATGATGCTGGGGAATGAGAATAATAGTAGATTGTGTCGCAAGGGATCGAAATTATGTTCGGCGAGGGCGTTCTTTGAATTCCGAACGTAGTGAGGGATTCTAAAGTGAAATCCTGCACTGAAAAAAATGCTAAATTGGATTTATCAGATCTTGCGTAATTCTAACCGGAAATTAAGATTGATTGGGTCCTATCACAAAATTTTTATTGATTTTACCAAACTTTTTATGTTGGCATTCTACTAAATTAATTTGGTTGATTACACCAGTTTTTTGTTGATTTCACCAGTTGTTTGGTATAATGTACAATGGTCTTTGTTCATTTAACCAGAACTCTGGTATCGAATTCAACCTTTTTAGTTTTGTAAATTTGATAGCAAGGATTTGTTACATATTTCAAAGTTTCCTCGTAATATAGCCAACTTAAGTCACTTTGGTAAAATTTTTTTTCAGTGTGATAATGATGAGGCATTTATGAAGTAGCTGCTGCGTATTTTCCATCTGTGGTCTTTTTAGCGTCACTCTAAAGGCCAGCGGAGCCCACAGTACCGAGGTCCAAGTACAGCGTAGTGTACAAGGTGTGGTCCCTGTTCTGCGGCGCCCCGGGCTGCGGCACGGTGTTCCTGTAGGAGTACTCCACGCCGACGGCGCTCCGGGCGGTGGAGCCCTCGGTGGCGGACGGTTCTGTTGTTAGCGAGAGGCGGAGCGCCAGTTTGTTGGACTTGCGCCATAGGATGATGCTGGGGAATGAGAATAATAGTAGATTGTGTCGCAAGGGATCGAAATTAACCCTTTGCGACTGACGTTACGTCTATCAGACACCCGTATTTTGCAATTACGCCATTACGATGTTGATAACAAGATTCAATAATTTCACGTCACGTGACCACGTCAGTGGCAGAGGGTTATGTTCTCGGCGAGGGCGTTCTTTGAATCCCGAACGTAGTGAGGGATTCTAAAGTGAAATCCTGATAGTGACGAGGCATTTATGAAGTAGCTGCTGCGTTTTTTCCATCTGTTGTCTTTTTAGCGTCACCCTAAAGTCCAGCGGAGCCCACAGTACCGAGATCCAGTAGATAAGTAGATTGTGTGATCGAAAGTATGATTTCAGCGAGGGCGTTCATAGAATTCTGAACGTAGTGAGGGATTCTAAAGTGAAATCCTGATAGTGATGAGGCATTTGTGAAGTAGCTGCTGCGTATTTTCCATCTCTTGTCTTCTTAGCGTCACTCTAAAGCCCAGCGGAGCCCACAGTACCGAGGTCCAAGTACAGCGTAGTGTACAAGGTGTGGTCCCTGTTCTGCGGCGCCCCGGGCTGCGGCACGGTGTTCCTGTAGGAGTACTCCACGCCGACGGCGCTCCGGGCGGTGGAGCCCTCGGTGGCGGACGGTTCTGTTGTTAGCGAGAGGCGGAGCGCCAGTTTGTTGGACTTGCGCCATAGGATGATGCTGGGAAATGGGAATAATAGTACATTGTGCATCAAGGGAGGTAAGTACGGAATTACTAACGAGAGTGTTAGAAGCCCGACGCCGTCAGGCGGAAGGCTTTTATGACTCGAGTTAGTATTCCGCTTACCTACCGTGATGCATACAATGTTTTTCATCACACTTTCCGACAAAAAAATAAGTTTTTAGACATAACATTATTAAATGACGTACTGACGTTTCTATTACTCCCTAGGGAATTTCACTTTTCTATTACTCCCGCTGCGCGCGCATGCAATGGCGCGCTTAGACAGCAAGTGTGATGAAATAGTAGATTGTGTCGCAAGGAATCGAAATTATGTTCGGCGAGGGCGTTCATGGAATCCTGAACATAGTGAGGGATTCTAAAGTGAAATCCTGATAGTAATGAGGCATTGTGAAGTAGCCGCTGCGTATTTTCCATCTGTTGTCTTTTTAGCGTCACTCTAAAGTCCAGCGGAGCCCACAGTACCGAGATCCAGTAGATTAGTAGATTGTGTCCAAGGGATCGAAAGTATGATTTCAGCGAGGGCGTTCATGGAATCCTGAACGTAGTGAGTGATTCTAAAGTGAAATCCTGATAGTGATGAGGCATTTATGAAGTAGCTGTTGCGTTTTTCCATCTGTTGTCTTCTTAGCGTCACTCTAAAGTACATTACGACGCAAGTGCGAAAAACATGAAATTCGAAGCGGATGGCGATGTTTTAACACGACCGATAGGGAGTGTTTTAAATCGACACGAGTTACGAATTTCTTTTTTGCACGTGTTTCGTGCGACGTTTTTTAGTACAAAAACAGATCTCCCTCCAAAGTTTTGGACCTGACGTAAAATGAGCCACTTCTCGCACTAGAGCCTAAAAAAGTCACCATCTGCACTAAAAATTTTGTTTTCGGTGAGGGCGTTCATGGAATCCTGAACGTAGTGAGGGATTCCAAAGTGAAATCCTGTTAGTGATGGCGATGTTTACGGCGAGGGCGTTCGTTGAATCCCGAACGTAGTGAGGGATTCTAAAGTGAAATACTGTTAGTGATGAGGCATTTGTGAATTAGCCGCTGCGGTTTTCCATCTGTTGTCTTTTTTGCGTCACCCTAAAGTCCAGCGGAGCCCACAGTACCGAGATCTAGTAGATTGTGTCGCAAGGGATCGAAAGTATGATTTCAGCGAGGGCGTTCATGGAATCCCGAACGTAGTGAGTGATTCTAAAGTGAAATCCTGTTAGTGATGAGGCATTTATGAAGTAGCTGTTGCGTATTTTCCATCTGTGGTCTTTTTAGCGTCACCCTAAAGTCCAGCGGAGCCCACAGTACCGAGATCCAGTAGATAAGTAGATTGTGTCCAAGGGATCGAAAGTATGATTTCAGCGAGGGCGTTGATGGAATCCTGAACGTAGTGAGGGATTCTAAAGTGAAATCCTGTTAGTAATGAGGCATTTATGAAGTAGCTGCTGCGTATTTTCCATCTGTTGTCTTCTTAGCGTCACTCTAAAGCCCAGCGGAGCCCACAGTACCGAGATCCAGTAGATTAGTAGATTGTGTGATTGAAAGTATGATTTCAGCGAGGGCGTTCATGGAATCCTAAACATAGTGAGGGATTCTAAAGTGAAATCCTGATAGTGATGAGGCGTTTGTGAAGTAGCTGCTGCGTATTTTCCATCTGTTGTCTTCTTAGCGTCACCCTAAAGGCCAGCGGAGCCCACAGTACCGAGGTCCAAGTACAGCGTAGTGTACAAGGTGTGGTCCCTGTTCTGCGGCGCCCCGGGCTGCGGCACGGTGTTCCTGTAGGAGTACTCCACGCCGACGGCGCTCCGGGCGGTGGAGCCCTCGGTGGCGGACGGTTCTGTTGTTAGCGAGAGGCGGAGCGCCAGTTTGTTGGACTTGCGCCATAGGATGATGCTGGGAAATAAAATGTCATTTCATTAAGACGAGACGTCGTCCAACCTGTTTTAGTCAACTGGGATCTCCTAATAGAGATGACTTTAGTTAATAGTAGATTGTTAACTAAGGGCGAAAAGGAACCCATTGAACCTGAGATATTCTTGCGCTCGACCGTAGAGAGAGGAAATAAATATGTCATTCAAATTTCATCTCACTAAGACGACGTCATCCAACCTGTTTCAGACAACAACTGCTGAACACAAGCATCCCCTAATGGAACATTCCATGAAAACATCTACTTTTGTCGCTTACGTGTCTCTATGGTAGCTACCCTAATAAAATATGCTAGCTGGTAGGAAACACTGTCAATCTTAAAGCCTTGATATGTTATTATTATACTACTCGGTAACTCGGCTTACTAATTTAATTTTTCAAAAGTATTGAAAATACAGTGTCGCTTACGACACGTTTTCATGGAATGCTCCTAATAGGAATGATGTGGTCGCATAAGGGTGAAGACTAGTGATGTGCCGTCGGGTAATTTCACACTTTCCGTAATTCTCATTGGAGAACTTTACCGTAAATTACCGAGAATTACGGTAACTTTCTCCCATAGTATTTTTTTTTCTATGCAATTTGCATATGAATATTTTGTCTGCATCGTATTTTATATTACTTTATGTGGTACATTTAAGTATCATAATGCTATTTTACTAATGACAGGGTTTTATAGGTGATTTTGACGTTCAAGCAGGTAAAATAGGTATTCGTATAAACCCCTTACTTGACCCGTAAGCGGTAAGCGGCTTTACCAAAGGTTTTCTTATCGGTAGCTGAATATTCAATTACCTAGGATTTAAAATAGGCAATTGTGATTATGAGCCTGTGATACCCTTTTCTAAGAATTATCTGGGAATAGGGTGTAAATTTTATTCAATTATAATGCTGAATTCAGTCAGTTCATATTGAAGCGACGTGCTGTCAACACAACTGTTAGTGATATTTCAACAATGAGGCCAAGAGTAAAGTGCTAGAGTATTTTAGGCAAAGTACTGAAAATGATCCTGTTTCTGTTCAGGATCAGAAGCCGAAGAAATGCCGCAAATTAAGAATTAAAATTCCCATACAAATTTATGAAAATAAAAAAAATCGTTTCTATTCCTATCCAATAATCCTATCCTAGTTAGTACCAATAATTTTAAAGAGACAACTTACTGCAAAAAAAAATTAAAGAAAACTGTTTTCCTACATTTACTATGGGAAAAAAGTGAAATTTAATTTTGATTGATATTACTGTTTATTCATGTTGCTCATAATGTTTTCATACAGTTTTGACTTGATGACTTCCAGCCTCCCGAACAAGCTGGATTCCGAAAAGGCTATAGTACCATAGACCACATACATACGCTGCGGCAAATTATACAGAAGATCGAGGAGTATAACTTGCCATTATGCTTAGCGTTTGTGGACTATGAGAAAGCTTTCGATTCGGTAGAAATATGGGCAGTGCTTGAGTCTCTTCAGCGATGCCACATTGACTATTGGTACATCGAAGTGTTGAAGTGTTTGAATAGCAACGCCACAATGTTGGTCCGAGTACAGGAGCAGACTACGAAGACAATTCCGTTGCAAAGAGGCGTAAGGCAGGGCGATGTTATATCTCCGAAACTGTTTACTGCCGCAATGTAAGATGCCTTTAAGCTCCTGGAATGGCAAGGACTTGGCATCAATGTGAACGACGAAAACATCACTCACATTCGAAGTTGTTGACTCTTACATCTACCTAGGACAAGTAGTCCAATTAGGTAGGCCCAACTTCCAGAAAGAGGTCAACCGCCGAATCCAACTCGGTTGGGCAGCGTTCAGGAAACTACGCGATGTCTTTTCGTCCGACATACCTCAGTGCCTTAAGACGAAAGTCTACAATCAATGTGTGTTACCAGTTATGACTTACGGCGCCGAAACGTGGTCCTTCACCATCGGCCTCATCTCTAAACTCAAAGTCGCTATGGAGAGGGCTATGCTCGGAGTTTCTCTGCATGATCGAATC
>JALPQI010018188.1:0-20577 GCA_025490895.1 Thaumatotibia leucotreta
TTTAAAATTAACTCGGTAAAAATATAAATATCTGTGATCAAGACTATAGTAGGTACCTACTTTTAATACCTAGAAAACCAAATTATCCTACGTCTAGCCAACCTACGAAATTATGGGTATATATTATTTGATATTGCCATTTAAGTTGAGATACTGCTTTAGCACTCACCCTGTCCGGTCGCAGCCCGCGTCTGATTGCAGTGAACATTAATTGTCACTAATGGATGACTCGTGATTTCTGTTATAACGATATCGAGCTTGCGATTAAAGACCCTGGCGTAGGTATTTGTTCGCACTTTTGACATTTATCGCTGTTGATAAGATCTCTCATTAGTTGCGAAACTGAAAAAAAATCCAAGTGCGAGGCGGACTCGCTTACGAATGGTTCGATTCATCAATTTATTATAAAAAAACATGTCTGTTGTATGGGAGACCCGAGGAAGAATCTCTCCGAGAAGAATTAGATATCTATTCTATTACAATTTTAGTATTTGTTGTTGTAGCGGCGACAATAATAATATCTAGCATCTATGAAAATTTTAACTGTCTAATTATACATGGTTCACGATGTATGTACAGCCCGGTGACAGACGGACAGAGAGCTGAGCTTCAGTAATAGGTTTCACCTTTGGGTGCGGAAGTCTTAAAATGTTTTATCACTAAACTCTCGAGAGACTCATTCATACAAAACATATTTTTCCTAACTAACTAGTGCGCAAAAACGAACTTGTTATGAATAAAATCGTCCCTTCCACGGGTGATTGTCGCCCTCGTTTCACTCGGGCTCCAACTTTCACCCTCGCCGAAAAAAAGTTTTCCCGCACTAGTTAGGAAATGTAGTATTTCTCGCGGTTTACTCTCGTTTTTCAGTCGAAAAATGTTCGACATGTCTTCGTCACACAGCCAGGGCGATTGACTCTTAAAAAGCTTCTTACATACGGAGCAAAACAAGTCGAGCATTAATCGACTTAAAAACGTGAATAGCTCGTGTGAAATATCATCATCATCATCATCATCATCATCAGCCTATGATAGTCCACTGCTGGACGTAGGCCTCTCGTATGAACTATGCGTATGTTTATACGTTATTAGGAGGTAAATACCCATGCTGGCAAATACCAATGCCACGCTGGGCAAGCGAATTGGCGATCGCAGTAATGTTTCCACTATGATGACGCTGTTGCCCATCATCAATATTTTATCAAATAGTGGTCAGTGACAGTTCAATCCCCTTGTCGACTCTTACGACACCCGCAGGAGGAGTTGGGGTGGTGACAAATGTATTCTTACTGCCGTCACCATACGGCTTGTGTGAAATATAATTTTAGTAAATTAAAAAAAGGTTTATAACTAGTATAACGAATAAACCCTATTCGTAGTGTTGTTCCTGCCGATGAATAAGGTTGCCCGAGAGCTCAAAAAGTATACAATGTGTTGATAATGGGGGAGTCTTGTTCGTTGAGCCCTAAATACAGTAAAATCTTTGTATGAAGGAGTCGGCAAAGCGCGTGTATGTAAGCTGCTTACAATTTCCTCCGGGTTTTCACCATAGTAGTATAAAGATATAGAAATAAACGGTCTATCGGTCTTTATTTTCAAAACTGTACAGTTTATTTTTTTTTATTTGAAACGGGCTTAATAATGGCCACAGACTAGCCAAGGGCAGTGACGCGGACTACTGGCCTGGCAACTACATTGGTCTAAGGCGACCGGTTTAGCGTAAAACCATACGCGCGAGAGGGACTACCCATATCGGCATCCCGCTCCAACTCATGGATTCGCTCGCCGCTGGTCGCCTTAGACCAATGTCGTGGCCGGGCCTTACGGCGGTGTGAGTTCGCCCAGAAGGTGCCTATTCACTAACTAACAACTAACCTAACCTTTATCTAAGATTGGCCCTTGTGGCATTATACCGAGGATGCTGGCGGCATTTCCTCGCTGTACTCGTATTGCAACACTAATGCGTTGGGAGAGCAAGTCGCTAGCTCTTCGGTCATTAGTTACGTCAAACAGACGTTTCACGATTTCAGTCGCGATGTTATTTGCGTGGGCTGGGGATTCAGGTACCTAAGTTTAAAATAAATATATTGGGACGTCTGACACAAATCGACTAGTCCTGCGGTACGCTCAATTAAGGCTTGTGATGTGATGTGGGTAGCGACGATCTATAGGTACTCGTATAATAGATAGATACATACGAGTATACACATTTAAATACATAGATAGACACGACTAAGGAAAAATATATATTTGTGACAAATAAATACACAAATAATGCCCCCGCCGGGATTTGAACCCGGAACCTCCAACTTCGTAGGCAAGGACTGCCAACTAGGCTAAGGAGGCTGATCACCAGTTATGTCATAAACAAACCATATTTGAACTATTAAAGGATAACTCAACGTGTTCGAGGTACAGAAAAGTATAGGCTCTCTGTTTATTAACAGACAGATAGAAAAATAAATTATAATACAAAATTGCTTTATTCACAAAGAAACGAGGATAATACAATTTTCTATGAAAACTTTGTAATTCTTACGTTTTGTTATTTGTATCTCTAACATTTAATAAAATGTGCATATTTTTAACAAACATTGCTACGTGTGCAATTAGCAGATGCATTTACATTTCCGTTTTCATAGCTTTATAAAATGTTGCTGTACTTTTCCCATTTAATGTGCGTTTCTCTTATTCATGTGTGTTTTTTGCCGCTTTTATATTTTTTACTTTGCTCAATAATGTTCAGTATAGGGTATTTAGCTGGATCAGCGTTCAGAGTTCACCTGGGTTTTCGACCTTTTTCATAGTAATAGTATGAAGCGTTAGGTGGACGAGAACTAAATTTATCTGGCCGAAAACCGCCTGAACGAACCTATGTTCGGAATCTGAAGGCATCTGAGATATAATGGGCGTGCTTTGCTGCTACTAAGTCTAGTTAGATATCAGACAAGTGCAAAAATATTTATATCGAAAGAATTCTCTTCTAAATGTGTTATGACGTTCTTATTACACAGAATTAAAGTGGCACATATTTTTGAGTATTTTAACACCTTATTTTGCCTTTTTTTGAAAATGATATTTGATAAGCCCTAGGTTTTAAATGAAAGGAAATTTTTATTGACACAATAATAAATAAAACATTACGAGTAACACGCAATACAGGGGTTCTTAAACTAGGTCAAATCTGTATATTGGGAACCAGTGAGAGATAAGTATCAAATAGTCCGTTATGTTAACGTTGGTTAGCAATTTATGTAACATGTGGTCAATTAAAACATAAAAATAAAATAAAAAATAACTAAAATAGTTTTCGGAATGCATGCAATATTACAAAAAATGCTATATAAGGTAAACGCAGCTATTAACGCTCCATCGAAAATCCGAAGGTATTAGCGACCTAATAAGTAATTCGATATTTTTTCATTGCCACAACTTATGTGAGGGTAGGTAGGTTGTTTTCCAGAAGCGTTTATTTCTTGAGTATAGGGTACGGTTAAGTTAGTTTGAGTGGTAGTTCGATAAAAGATAAAAATACATCAATCAAGTTGTGAGTACCGAGAAAGAAGGACATTCCATACTGGCGCTTGCACTTTCAAGTAAGGACTCGACTTATCTGTCTAAGACGTTTATTTTAACAATTGACTACTTTACATCTACATTCATTGCTAATAATATTCATTTATTTATAAATTACAGATATTTTATCACAATTTATCAAATAACATCCATTATCATATATAAAATATAAAATTAAATTTGGGCGGTGATTGCTTCATTATTTTTAGTAGTAGCAGCTATCAACGACCCGTAGGTCGGTAATGACTAAAATGTCATGTTTAGTTTTTTCTTTCTCGTACGATATTATTCTATGAAAACATAAGTATGTTTATAGATTAATTGAGATCAAAATAATTGTAATTTTCAAAAAAACTATTAACGACATACACATTAGCACTTGGTTTTCTTCTTTTGATGTTATAAAGTTAACCAAAATACAATATTTTTGGAAATCGGATATTATCTTAGACATTGTTTATGACGAAGTTTTTATCCATTAAAAGTGCTTTTAGGTCCTAAATTTTTTTATATCACGTAATCAGAAAGTGTTTTGTAGCGACAAAGATAATAAAAATACAATAATGTAATTGTTTAATATGGATCGGTAATACATTTTACGTTAGTTTCTTACATATTCTATCAACGACTCATAGAAAATCGCTGATACCAACCATAAGAAGGTATTACCGACCGTACCTAAATAAGTAGGTACTTAGTTATAATATTAAGGAAATGATTAATGCCATAAATTACTAATTACAAAAATACAAGTTTTAACAAACATGTGGCTTTGGTAGGAAGAGTTGCCCGATCAGCCTCTTTCAAAACGAACACATTAAAAACTTAGTATCGTTCAAAAATGCTCCGAAATGTTTAACTTGGAAATTTATAAATATTACCTATACAAATATATTTTATTTTCTTCGTAATCAAAGTGAAAAGCGGTGTAGCACAAAGGCATAAATGTCCATTTTTACCCTCGTCAACTATTTTAACATAAAATTGCCTCGGGTAGAAATGGTTCCCTTTATGCCCTTGTTGTACAATCTACTATTGAAACTCAATCGGTAATGGCTGCTTAAAAATCGTTGATACCTTCACACCCATTTTTTATGGGTCGTTAATAGCAGAAATCGATTCTGTAATTTAGAAATAGATTTTTGACATCTTAACCCTTAAATCGACAACGACACTTTTTTTGAAAAAAATACATAAAACTATAGTTTTTATGCCTATTTATATGATTTTAAATAACAGAAAATTAATAAAAAAAAATCGCTTATGGATAGTTTTTTCAGAAATCATATGTCAAGTATGTTGCACGTTGCCAACTATGCAGTGAATAGGTATTGGGCTTGAACGTCCAGTATTTTTTGCCATTGCCAATTGTACGGTTAATTTAGTTTTATTATATTTTTACTTTTTTTTTTAAATATATCATATGAAACAAGATATTTTATGTCAAAATCCTTATTAAAAAACTTGTAATTTCAATAAGTAAGTAGTAATATCTTAGAACCTGTGGACTACAAATGAAAAAAAAGGGACACTGAAATTCAAGGCTGACATAGAAAAATATAAGTTTTTATAAATGGTAAATATAAATTCACTTGGTTCTATGTCAGCCTGTGATTTCAGTGTATCTTTTTTCCATTTGTAGTTCACAGGTTCTACGATTTAGGTTCACAATTTAGTAAAATCAATGCATTTAGGGCGGCTTAGTTTACTTGGCTCATAATCAACAGCGATGTCCGAATGATGTCCTTATCATACGGGAAGCAAAACTTTTTTCAGATTGACTTTTGTTTACATGTTTGTTGGACTTAAATAAAAGAAATTAAGTCACTCCAATCAAAAATCAATACTGGGAGTCACTGAAAATATGCTGTTTTCTGTACTGCTGTGCAGCATCTTCCTCGTCTGAGTTTTCGGCATCTAGGAAACTTTTTTTGGACTTGAATCACACAGCTTTATTAGAAATACATTACATAAAAATAATAAATAAATATATTAATAATTCTTTGATATATTGGGCGGCAAAAGCTCATTGAGTGCGAAGATCTATTTCGTTATTAGTACCTACGTCGTTATGAATAGTATGTAAAAAAATGGTCATATAGCGATATTATGATATAGATGTTATTGCAGGTCACTTAGTACTGGTTTTTACATAAAGTGTCCCATTTTTATTTCATTTGAGTGGTTTTACTCGAAATTATAATGTGTTGATGAAGCACGGCAACATTGGCAACGAGAAAAATATTGGACATAGTTAAAACACCGTATCATTGGCAACGGGAAATATACTGGACATAGCAACAACAACATAAAACATGGCGTAGTTGCCAACGGGAAAAATACTAGACATTCTACTTTGCAAGGTATAAACTCATTGATGAACTGTGTTAGAAATTTCAATTAAATAGAAATATGTACTTCAAGTATTTAGTTAAATAGATGTGCAAATTAAACAATACCTTATCATACAAAATTACGAAAAAAAAAATTGTTAACGTTAGGCCGGGCGACGTGTCCTTCCCAATTGGGTATCTTGGCGGCGATTTATGACAAACTAGCGTTTCTGTTGGCTAGACACATTTTTTTTCAGAATAATAATCATTATGCAATACACTTACACTGCTTAGTTTTCGCTTCAGCGTTTTGGTTTCTTGTGTAGATTTTTGTATTTTGGATGTCTAGTATTTTACCCGGTATCGAATTAAGGGTTAATGTTCAATTAAAGGACGAGTAACTCATTATTTACCTTTTTTAATTATCATAGTAGCACATAAAATAGGAAAATTTAATTTTGGGACAACGTGTATACTTAAAAACTAGGCCTGATTAAAAAAATGCCTTAAGGGGGGCGTTAATACCTGCGTTTACCTTACCTAGTGTTACGCTGATGCAATATAATAATTAATATGTACTAAAGGCAGTTAATAAATGTATAGGGCTGTATGTGGGTGCATGAATGTGAGTGTGTGACTGTGTATAGGCGTGTATGAGTGACAATGAGTGTGTGTATTGTGTAATACTACTTAATTGATAAAATCACTTTATTTCATCCCGTTCATTACTGCAAATGCTTTGTACGTCCAATTCATTACCTGTAATAAAAAGCACATTTATAATGAATATTTATTCTACATACTTAATGTCTATGTAAATTATATGTTTGGCATTAAATGTTTCTTGGAATACATTCTGATTACCGTGATACTGCCACTACCACGTAGACTGTATGAAAATATCGCAATGACTATATTTTTCATCACATAAGCCCTCAATCATGTTTTTTCTTTAAGAAACATTGTTTTACGTATTTACTAATTATTTTCAAGATTATAAAACAGACCTTTACATCATGATTTTTTTGTATTTCAAATTTGGAATCTTTCGCTTTCTCGGCTCACAAATACGAGGGCGAAGTTTCAATAACAACCATGGATTTAAGTTACATATTTAATATGTAATTTAGGTTACAGCTAAGCAATCTGTTGAGTGTTTATGATCGAGAGTTGTGTAACAAAAATATCTTGTGTGCTTCTAACATTAATTGAAATCCCAGATTCCTTTGAGACTTAAGAGGATTTTCTCTTAGACACCCTAAAGTTATTCTCGAATAAAGGACCTCAACCCGCCTTTTCAATGCGCGTATACAAGTTAAACGTACCATGTAAGACACCCTTATACAAATTAATAGACATGAGCTTATAGACAACTGTGTGCAAACTGTGCAATGTACGATACGAATTGCCTACATGTTGCTTTTAAGTTAGGGCGTGTTCATTAAATCACGTCATACGAATTTTGCTGATTTTGGAGCCCTTCCTCCCCCGTAGTAATAGTTGGTTATATTTACGGGAGAAAAACAATGTGATGTGTAATTTATTGCCAACGTTTTTTTACCAGTTCTTGATAATGGAGACCTAGGCTCTCCGAAACATATCGCGCGTAGTGACTAAATACACGTGAGTTTTACCGTTGAACCATATTTATAGTTATTATGCCTCACGAGAGTTTAAAATAAAGCTACTTAGTTAAAGGTTACATGCTCTAAACACAAATGGTACGCCAATAACCCAGCGCTTATTTCCGCAGGCTTTGTTGATTTAATTGGCATGTACCGAGGAAAAACAAATTTCGAAAGGTCAACGCCTACATTATTAATGATTCGTTATTACGCCTTGTTAGATTAGCTCCAGTCATCCAAAATTTCCTTTTCTTATGAAACAATACGATACTCGTATCGTAACTAAGCAGTTAGGCTGACGTATTGTTAGTGCTTATTATCTGAAATTGGTATTCTAGAAATATGTCACTCGTAGTAATTATAAGGCCTCATCGTCATCACCAGTGTTTTTTAGTCTACTGCTGGAGATAGTCCTCTCGTATTTACCTGTGCGTATGAACGTATTAGGAGGTAATACCCATAAGCAGTGTATTCATTATCTGCCTAACCTACTAAGCTTCAATAACCGAATGTTATCGAATAAAAATTCAATCATCGTATAACCTTCACATATTTTTTTTAAATCGTGATGGTCGCAAACATGCATCCTGACTTCATGACCTGCCAGTACGCAGTAAAGTTATCGTAGATTGATAAAACGTTAGTATTTAATGATATAAATAGAGCACACAAAATGAAGCAGTCTGTTTAGCTGGAAAATATCCTTTACATGGATAAGTTCGCCTTTGTACTTGTCCAATTGATTTGTTTTTTTGGTACATGTGTCTTGTTTTCTATAAATAAATTACATATAGGTACTTGGATATATTTTAACAAACATTTACTGCTCAAAAGAAAGCAATTATTGCGTGCGTAAATTAATAATGGACCCGGATTAGAATTGGCGTATAAAAAAAATATTTTGATTCGTGATTTTTATCCCATATTCCTTGACAAAGAGATCATAACGCTACGAGGCGACAGATCAATACGACAGACTTGAGTTTATTATCTCATTACAAAGAATTGAAAAGTTCTGGATTAATTACTTAGACGGCTCTGTTGGAAGTTGTTAAAATACTTCGAAATTCCAATTACTGATTCCGAGTTTTGGATGAGGCGAGTTTTGGAGAGACTATTTCATTACCTTTATTTCTGCCATAAATAAGTGTAAAGCACTTAGACTCATACATAATTATAAACAGAATAGCAACCTTGAAATAATGATAGAATAAAACAACGAATGAATAAGCTAAATAAAACCGTTTAAAAAGGGTTTTCTTGTGTTGCAAAAGACTGAAATACTTTTAGCCTTCATATTTTCTTTCTGGTGACTTGTATTGCCGTGACTAATTCGATAATTGTATTCTTAAATTTTATTCTGCTTGTCTATTGTTTTGTATATTGAGTAAATAAATACGTATATTGTTCCGTTATTATAGCTCTCACTAATTCAGAAGCAGCCAAACTTAAGCGAGTGAGCTCTTTCGACTTAAAGTCTATCGGACTTCTTCTCTGTGGACGTAACTTGTAACATTCCTTCGATAGCTTAGAATTCTGAGGAAGTGGCCGTGTCACTTCAATTACACCGTAATGGGAGCGACAAAGGCAGTTCCAAATTTACGGTTTCCTATATTTTAGATTGGCTCAGGACCGAGATGAGTGGCGTACTAGAAGAGAAGCTTATGCTCAGCAGTGAGCGATAAATGGCTGAAATGATGATGATGATGATATTTTAGACAGGCTTCCTTTAGTTTATTACCGTGGTGAACGTGGGGAGCGATACATTAACAAGGTTGTAGGCAGTGATGACCAGAGGCTTCTGAGCTCGGGCAATGATAACCACCAAGTTTTTCTTCAGATCCTGTGGCATCTCCAACCAGGGGCTTCCGTAGGCCACCGTCGCTAGTTCTGTGCTCTGAAAATTTTATTGGACAGTATAATTCGTGCACTTTATTAAGAAAAATGTGTGTTTTTACATTTAGAGTAGATATTGAGAGGTTCTGTGGTAAAGTCGCACTGTCAACCAAGATTTAAGTAACAAAATACAATACAAAAAATTCATGTTCTTCTTAAATTAACTGATATTGCACCAAGGCGTTTTATAATGCACAATGCACAACGTTTTGCAGTTTCAGTAACTTGTTTTTTCATTTGAGAGAAGACATTTAAAAATACCTTAACGTGAATAGAATTCCCAAAATTACACTCGGTGAATAGAATCAGGACAAATATGACTAAATAGGCCATTATCCAAAATACGCCAAATATGTTCTTGGATGGTGATTCAATCTGAAAGCAGAGGTATTTTTTAAGAACTTCGGCTGCCCAAAGTTGAAGTCAAGTATGTCCTTTTTTTTCAGTTTTTGTTTTTTTTTGCATATTTTGAAAAAGGAACCGAAAACGCATTTTTGTGCATCAAAAATTTTCTTCTAAACCCCTTATTTTTGGAGTTATAGACAAGAAATGTTTTCAGCTTTGTCGAATTTCCCTCAACATCTACGCTAAAACCAAGCATTTGGTCCAGATCCAAGCTGGAAAGCAGTATCTCTCAATGAGATACTTGAAATTCAAATTGTCTCTGGAAATGCTTGATTTCAGCGGTTGGCTTTTAAACTAACCAGATATTTATACGTATATTTTAAGCAATTAAAAATATTACGACCTCGCTGCAGGGTCTATATAAAATGTATAGGAAAACATTTGACCTCAATAAAAGTCAGAAAATAAATATTATTTAGAATACTACCTATCAGGTTTAGTTATCAGCTTACCAGCCTCTCTCTGAGCCGTGGCATAAGCCGGGAAAACGCTAGGAAGAGAATTACCTATCAGGTTTGATTATATGCTAATTAAACAATATTTTATCAGTTTGTCAATTTTACTACCATTTTATGGCACAAAAATTAAGTATTCAGTTGCTTACCAAATTGCTAGCGAATTTATAACTATTGCCAGCTATTACAAACTACCCATCGTATATGTATGTATACGATTTAAAAACTTGTTCTGGTTAGAATTTTTAGAATTTCTGTTTTCACAAATTATTTTTAAAAAATTCTTACAGATAATTGTTTAGATAATTTAGGAATAAAATGGTCATTTATAATATTGTTAATAATTAGAATAGGAAGAACAGTAATAATACTCTTGTAGGGTTCCGTAGCCAAAGTGGCAGAAGCGGAAGTCATTTGCGTCCTGCCTGTGTGTCCGTCTGTATGTCACAGCGGTTTCTGTTGTAACTGTTTATCGTACGTTTATGAAATTTCAGCTCAAGGTGTATATTGTGTGTTGCTACTGAGTTTTGCATAAAAAATTAAAAATAATATTTTTTAAGGGGGGCATCCCATACATGTATCTAAATGTCAAAAATCATTTTTTATCCAAATGTTAATTTGTGATACATCATATGATAGGTTTCTTAAAATAAGTTTGAGGTTTCTTTACCAATAATTTGATTAGTGGAATACTTTCAGAAATAATAGTCCAGAAAGTCTAAAAAAATGTGTCTCCACCCCTTAATTTTTTATCAGCAGGTCTAAAAAATGTGAAAAAATATCATAAATATGGGACATGATGCAATCTACTCGCAACATGATTTTGAACATATTCGATCTAGTTGTTTTAGAGAATCCAAGAAAATACGTTTTATAACAAAAGCAATAGGACGTAACTGACTCATTTTCCCCTACATTTTAGTACAATGCAACAAACCTAAAATCAAGCATGTCAGACTTGCTTGTTTTTACGTTGACGGTTGTTCCCAAAATGTGGGTGTGCGACAAAGCTGAAAACATTTCTTATTATTTGTGATTAAACTGAGCAATAAAAATAAAAATAAAAATCATCAAAAATAGTACATTGTGCATCAAGGGAGGTAAGTACGGAATTACTAACGAGAGTGTTAGAAGTAACGAGACTTTTATGACTCGAGTTAGTATTCCGCTTACCGACCGTGATGCATACAATGTTTTTCATCACACTTGTCGACAAAAAAATAAGTTTTAAGACAAAATATTATTAAATGACGTACTGACAATTCTATTACTCCCTAGGGAATTTCACTTTTCTATTACTCCCGCTACGCGCGCAAGCAATGGCGCGCTTAGACAGCAAGTGTGATGAAAATTAACATTTTAGTGTTAAACGCCATGACAATAAATTTGAATTATTTTTGAGTTTATTTGCGATGAAAATGACAAATTAAGTTTTTTTGCTCTCCTGTAAAATTTGCTAAAATGGACATACTTGAATTTGACTTTGAGCAGCCGACTTGATAAGGGATATTCCGGATTTGGTATTTTTGTTTTTGCTGTAGAAGTTAAAAAAACAGATGGACCACCTGATGATAACCCTCCTAGACCACTTGAACAGATATAGGAGTAGTATTTCTTTAACCAAATAATTTTGAAAGGAGTTCAAAGAGTACAGTTTATCTACTACTAGTTTAGATATACTACTAACTTGATACCTATTGTAATGTGAGCTTGCTTATTCTTGTCACCGGATCAGTACAATAACAAAGGGGATTGACCGCGGATAGTATCAATATCTCCATATATTTTACGTCAATGATTAGCTTGATAGGCACGGCTAAATAATAAAGCCGTGATTACAAGAGTTTTTTTTCTACCAGGGGCCTATTTTTCAAAAGCTTGTAACTTGTAATACAGGCGGAAGTCCTTATCTAATTAACGGTGTTAAAAAGAGACTACCATTTGTAATACAAGTTACAAGCTTTTGAGAAACGGATCCCAGAGCTATGTTATGTTGTCCCTAAGCTATCATATCATATAGTAATGTTAAGATGTTATGTCTTACCGAAAGAAATTGGACGCCAGTGGTGCAAATAACACCTGAGCTTAATATCAGAGTCAAAGCAAATTGACCGCCAAATGCTACTTCAGCAGTGTTGACAAACCTAAAAACCGAAAACAAATTTATCAATATTCAATAATAATAATGTATACCTAATTGAAATCTTGAAAACGGATTATAATTTACAGCGTTCATGGTCCGTCGGGTGACTAAGGAAAAAAAAATGATGTAAGATTAAGACCAAAATGTGCAAAGCTAACATACAAAATATACATTTGTGATCAAGGGTCATACAAGCAAAATTATTTAATAAGACAAGCTAGTCGTTACAAGTCTCACCTTTGGATGTTTCTTTTTTAACCTAACCCTTAAATTATAAATATTGGATTTCATATACCAAAGAAAAAACGACCAAGATCACCAACGTCCGAGGTGGGAATCGAAACCACGTGCACAGCTTCCGCGACCCTTAAAATTGACCCTTTTGTAAAATTTATAATTTGGATAACCTCATAGCACAGAATTAAACGATTCTCGTGTTTTGATTACCGACATTAACGAGGTACAGTGAAGGAAATCGATTTCCGTACCATTTCGTACTTTGTCATAGTGACAGCAATTTGAAGATATTGGCGACTTTCAAATTGATTATGTATGATAATATCCAAAATCAATATTTAAGTTTCAATCCAAATATCAAAAATAACCTGAAATTTACATTTGGGAAGCCGTGAGCTGTACAGAATTATCAATATTTTACTTTATTTCTATCGATACCAGTGGAATTGAAAATAAAGTTGTCGATAGCATTCAGGGTTTTTACTTCAAAATAAAAAGCTTCGAAAGAGCGTTAAAATAAATGTAAATTCAGGAACGGAAATACGAAATAAAGATTATAGATAATAAAGATTTAAGATACTCGTACCTGTTTAGTGTTTATCGTAATCACAAAGTACATAATTATGAGATTGATGAAAAAAAAAACGTGTACCTACATAAGTGACTCTGTCAATTCAGGACTTACGAAGAATAGTCGGCACCCACATAGTGTTGGTCTCACTTTTCTAATGAGATCTTATAATATAGTGTCTTTATTATAATAATGTGGCATCTTGACACACGATGAAACAAAATTCTAAAAATTAAGTGAAACAAAAAGTACGTAAAGTATAATGAAGTTGACTCAAACCACAAAAATATTTAAATATTTTTTTTTATCAATTTTAGTGCACGTTTGTTCTTTTCCTGTCTCCTATGTTATGTATGTTTTCATGTTACGCCGTGATAACATGTTGTTTTTGTTTTACAATCAGTGTAGTATCACATTAGGCATTAGCTGCAAGTAAATTTTAGTATATTGTAATCGCCGGTTGACAACCAAAACTCACTAAGTAACAAAAACCTACTTGAAACAGAGATCGTATCTAAGTTCTGATTCAATACTGACATAAGAGGTTGCGAAGAGTAGTGACAGTTTTTATAGTGAGTTTTGGTTGTCAGCCGACGGTATAATCTATTAGTGTAATTAGTGGATGACGTTTGTAAAACACGGCGCGGTATAACATTAAACCATTTGGGCAGTTTGCGCCAACCACACTTGCCAGGTCTGCCGTGCAATTCCTAAACCACAGTAACTGACAAAAGTGGATTTTGAGATAATAGCAAAAAACAGTTTTAAAGTAATATATTTCCCAAGATTTGATAGTTATTGAGATTTTTTTTTGTCCAAAATGAAGTATTAAAATCATACAATATGATAAATTAAAAAATACGTGCTTGTGCATTTTCTAAAATTAAATATGTGGTTTTTTCTAAATTCTGTGTTTGTACTGCGCTTTTAAAAACATGGAAAAATATAACAATTACTAATTAAGTCACAGTAAAATGACCACTTACTGCACAATTTTTGCGTGCTTTATAGAGATAGGTGGCATTTTACAGGTTAAACTGCAGTAAAAGGGACTAGGGTACTGTAATTTAACTAGTATTTTGATTGAATTTTCGTGCTACGAACTTCATTCACCGCAGTAAAATATAGTCTTTTTTAAATAAAGTAATTAAAATACAACAAAACTTTGTAACAGCATTACATCATTTTATTATTAAGATATTCAAACACGCTTACCAAGTTTCCTGCCAATGTGAGACACAGAAGGAAGTAAAAAACGATTTAAAAGTTACTTGGAAAACGCAGTTTAGTTAGGGATTTGTCGTCAATAATACAAAAATTAGACAAAAATTAAGGTTTATTACCACATTTTCTCAAGCAATGAAATAACAATCAACTTTAGGTACCATTATCGGTTAGAGCCATAGCAAATGGCACATTATATATTTAGCCTTACATTGATTTCAATGAGTAAAGTCACGACTGATTATGGCGTAGCACTTCTACGATTAATTTTAATAAATATAATTTCTTACGTATTCGTGTCAGTGATAAATCAAAAAGTCTTTAGAATACTGTATATTATAATGCAAAACCCTATTAAAGAATAAATTGTCATTAATTATGATCTATTACTACAATAGTACTCCGCTCCACCTGCAATATATTTATGTATGACACGTTGTAGGTTTTGTTATGTTTTTTTTGGAGAAAACTAGGAAACAAATTTGCTTCGTTAAAACACCCTGTTAATAAGATAAAGAAATGAAACCTCTTTAGTCATAATTCTAGAACCGCCGGCCAGTTTGTGGAGGCCTTTAATAAGGCCATGACAGACAGTGTTAAACAAACATCTTTACAGGATATTTCATAGGGGATGATTATTTAGAAAATAAATTATAATGTTCTTTTTTTGTTCGGTAAATGTTTTTTTTTTAATTTTTAGTGAAAGTTAATTGTTTTGATGTTAATTAACGTCCCTTAAATATCCATGACTAATTTAATAATAAGTACCGTATATATTTTATGTAGCAATTCATTAAAGAAATTATTAAGAATTTACATTTTATGTTATAGTATATAATTATTTATATTTTATGTTTAGCTTTGAATTTAAACTATCATAAAGAATTGTTTTAAATGCATCTGAAATTACCGTATAAGAAACTTAAACCAAAAAGTATGTAGCAATCGTATCGAATCCCAAAACAGGTAAATTTCTAAATACTCGATTATTGACCCGTATTGGCGGTATTCGTATAATTGTCTTTTAAGAACCTAATAATTAGGTAATAATACCTTTATGTGTTTAACTATATAAGTTTTTATTCGGTTATCAACAGACGACACCTTGGTTGTTTTAAATTGTAAACAGGTCAAGAATTATTTTACTACCTTAAACAGGATATTCTAAGGATATCACTATAAGCCCTCTTCAAGGGACGTCCGAGATGGAACTACTCGTAACTCGAATTTGCCACTTAAAACAAACGTCTAAATGCAGTTAAAATAGTCAAATAACATAAAAATACTGCCTAAACTGCAGCCCCTTGGGGTGCTACTGTCCTTTAGCTAGTATTATTGCTATTGAAAGTAATACAACATACAGCATAATCTGTACATGAATGAACTTGTTGCTGCAGTTTAGATGGCAATACGATACTTATTTGAACAGTAGTGTACCACTTTAAATATCGTTATTCTATTCCTACTGCGTCTTAACTAGTAATTATGCTTATTAATCTATGAAACTGGAAACGCAGTACAACACTTTTAGCATAAAAATTGTATACTGTGTTTTAATTAGTTTCTTTATAAACGAGATACTATGAGTTTACATGCTAAAAATCAAGAAAATCTACTAATGTACTGCGTTTTAGTTAGTATCAGCCTAAAAACCGTAGCCGTAGACCATTTTACTGCGTTTTATATTGCATTGTGCAGGAAAAACTACTCACTTACTGCTTTTGGGGTTTCGAGTTTCCATGTTCCAGTTTTCCAAATTAAAAACCGGTCGATTGGGATTATGCGTTTTGATTTGCTGATTATAGATCACCAATAAACCAAAAATCGGAAAATTGGCAGTTACTGTGGTTTAGGAATTGCACGGCAGAGGTGGATTAACACTTTCATTGTGCTACGCGCTACGCTCGTAGCCGGTCCCGTGATTTTCCGCTTTGTAGCGAAAATGGACCTCCCACAGAGAACTCCCCTCGGGAGTTCCCCACGCTCAATGTGTTAACATACAACAGATTACTTACATCCTTATTCATAATCGTTTGCTAACTTAACAAGTCGCTAATAATTATTGTTTGTCCCTTTTGCTCTTATGGACACATTAAGACCGAAAGGGACAAACAATTATTAGCGGCTTGTTAAGTTTATGAATTAAAGGGTTACCTACTTACCATTATTATAAATTACCGACAGACTGTATCATACCTTCCCATAGTCATTTTTTGAAACTCGCATTCAACTGCAGCTTGCAGAACTGATTGGTAAACTAACGACATCTTAAATGCGAAATCTGATAAATGAACCCACACTTCCAAATCCTAGTAGGAAAACTTTATTTATTACCTGTACTAAATCTTGGAACTCCCAGAGTAATTGCGATTTGGGACGTATTCATAGTAGTTTGAGTCTGAGTCGCATATTAGGAACTCAGTTCTTACCATTAGAATAAAACTCATGTAACACAAAATTTTAAATTATTGGAAAATCGCAAAATAAACATTTCAATTCGATTTGAGACCAACAATTTTGAACTCTTAAATTGGCAATGTACCATACAATGCACATATTTTGCGACCCACTTTTTGTATTTTTTTAAAGACAGAATTTTCTTTTCTACGCAATGGCAAGGGATCATCCATTAATTACGTCACACGTCAAGGGGGAGGGAGGGGGTCCACAAAATGTGACATATCGTGACAGGGGGAAGGGAGGAGTTCTATGTTCGTGACGTCACAATCCTCACATACATAAATACATGGACATCAAGAATAGAAAATTCAAAATCCTTGGACGAAGGAAGAATAAGTTAATTTTCTCTTTTCGCTAAATAGGTGCTCATCCACCTACAACAGAATTAAGTTAATCGAAAATAAAATTAGCGACGGCGATCTTAAAAGTGCCGCTCGTCTACTATTCACAAGTGACGTACTGTCGCCAGATACTCCGGACACTCTCTCGGCCTTACGATCTAAACATCCCCCGGCTCCTGCAACCCCGTACCAGTTAGACCCACCCACAGCTGACCGGGCCTGCCTCCGAATCGAAGCGAAGGACGTCATTGACGCTATAAATTCTTTCAAAACCGGTTCGGCGGCTGGCCTGGATGGGATCTCACCCCAACATTTGAAGGATCTAACCTCTCATTGTTCGGGCGACGCAGGTGAACAGCTCGTCTGTTCCCTTACTAAATTAATAAATTTCATGTTTTCAGGCAAAATCAACTCGCAAATTGTCCCACTTTTCTTTGGCGCTAACCTGATTGCCCTTTCAAAAAAGGACGGAGGGGTGAGGCCTATTGCTGTTGGGTCAACTCTACGTCGTTTGGCATCCAAAATTGCGGTTAGACACATTAAGTCAAAATTACAGTCTATTTTCGAACCAGTTCAGTTAGGTTTTGGCACGAAAGGTGGGTGCGAAGCAGCCGTCCATGCTTTACGCACCTATCTTCCACACGATGATTGTGAAATTGTAGTCAAAATTGATGTGAAAAACGCCTTTAATTCGGTAAATAGGGACACTTTGCTGGCAGAAGTAAAGGAACAAATTCCCGAACTCTATAACTACCTTTATCTCTGCTATGCAGATCCATCTAAATTACTATACAAGTCCCACCAATTATCATCTGAGGTGGGATGTCAGCAAGGTGACCCCCTTGGGCCAGCAATTTTCAGTTTAGCCATAAATCACATAATACAAAAAATTAAATCTAAATTTAATGTCTGGTATCTAGACGATGGGACCCTAGGAGGTGACGTGGATACCGTACTGTCCGATTTGTCTCTTATCAAAACTAATTTTGAAAATATTGGTTTAGAACTAAATTATAGTAAATGCGAACTCTTTATTCAAAAGACTTCCTATAGTTTGACTGTTTTAAAATCCAAATTTGATTGTCTGACTCCTGGTATAAAAATAGTAGACAAATATTCACTTTGCCTCCTGGGTTCTCCTATTTTTGAAGAATCCTTTACCGATTATATTTCTAACTCGATTTCTAAATTCCAAAATCACGCAAATCGTCTACTCGAAATTAGCCCTCATTATGCTCTTGCGATTCTTAAGTTTTGTCTTTTTGTCCCTAAATTGACATACGTGCTCCGTTGCTGTCCGTTCTGGAAAAATATTAATTTATTAACACCTTTAGACGACTTAATCAAAATTACCATAGAAAAAATTCTAAATATTCAGCTAACGGAGCGTTCCTGGTCCCAAGCATCCCTCCCTATTCGGTATGGGGGTTTAGGGATACGAAAAATTTCATGTGTGGCTTCTCCTGCATTTTTGGCATCCGTCCACAGCACGTCTGATCTCACAGGAAAGATCCTAAGGGCTCTGCCTATTAACTGTGAGACTGCGGGTTTGGAGGACGCCAAAAATGCATTCAAAATTGCTTGCCCTTCTAAAAATTTTCCTGACAACCAAAAATCGCAAAGGAGCTGGGACAATGTGTATTGTGATCTAACATACAATTCTCTTCTAAACAGCTCTGCAGGTCGGGATCGTGCGAGACTTTTGGCGGTCGGAACCCGGGAAGCTGGTTACTGGCTGCATGCCCATCCTTCGGCTAGTACTGGTACTTTCCTGGATCCGGCCTCTCTTAGGCTCGCAACCGGCCTGAGACTCGGGGCCGCGGTATGTACCCCTCACTTATGCTGTTGTGGCACAGACGTGGACCGACTGGGACACCACGGACTAAGTTGTCAAAAAAGCGCAGGCCGTATTTCCAGACATGCGACGCTTAACGACATAATCCGCAGGTCTCTTGCCACGATCAACGTACCTGCTCTTCTTGAGCCTACTGGTATTATTAGGGATGATGGCAAGAGACCTGATGGTGTGTCTTTGGTTCCTTGGAGCTTGGGACGGATGTTGGTATGGGATGCTACTTGCGTAGATACCCTGGCACCGTCCCATCTTCAACGAACTACGTTTAAGGCAGCCGCTGCGGCTGAAAATGCCGAATTTTTAAAACGTAATAAATATAAGGGCCTCGGCAAAGAGTACGATTTTGTACCGTTTGGCGTAGAAACTTTAGGTTCTTGGGGCCCCAGCGCACGCAAATTGTTTGCTGAGATCGCGAAACGTCTGGTTGATGTAACTAGAGACCGAAGAGCTGGCGACTTCCTCGCACAACGCATCAGTATTGCGATACAGCGAGGAAATGCCGCCAGCATCCTCGGTACAATGCCACAAGGGCCAATCTTAGATATAGGTTAGGTTAAGTAGATTAGTTAGATTTAATCTATGTACATAAATTGTAATTTTCTCTTTCTTAATTTGACAAACCCTTTTATGCAAATCCTAATAAATAGTTACTTTCAAAGTGATGAAATTTTTACCTTCTTAAACTAAAAATCTACATGTGACGTCACACTAAGGGGGGAGGGTGTAGTTAACTGTGACGAAGTGTGACAAGGGGGGGGGGGGAGGGAACAAAAAATCATAAAATTGGTGTGACGTAATTAATGTATGATCCCAAGGAGGATATTGTTTTAATACAGGCTTCGTCAATAGAACACAAAAAACACACAAAAAAAAAAAAGGAAATGTTAATTGCAATCCCCGCTCCGTCCCGCACCCGGTCCAAAAGTCCCCATCACACCGGCTGCGTTACCGCGCTGTATAGCCAGGGATATCTGTTGAACCAAATATGAGCCGGAACGGGGGTCACAACCACCGTCTCTCAGCCGCCGACCTAAGTCCCTCACGAACTTTTTAGCCTCCAGAGCCCAAGGCCCCCCAGTCTCGACCGCTACCGGTACAAAGTCGTACATTGGTTCCAGGGCAGAGTACTTCGAATGTTTCATTTTGGCCGCATACTCCGCAGCCAACCCCGCGGATCGCATAGTGTGGCTCAAGTGAGAAGGCGCAAACGTACTGACGCACGTTGCATCCCACAAGAGGCACCGACCCCTCTGCCATGGAACCAATGTCAAACCATCCGGTCGTTTGCCGTCTATCCGGCACAGCCCTGGAGGCTCCAGAACACAAGGCACGTTAGCCCTTACCAAAGCCCGGCGAATAAGGTCATTAATGGCATGATGCCTCGCGAAACGCCCCGCGCACCTAAGACAGCTAAGGCCATGGTGACCGTCTTCCTCCACCATAACCCCACATATAC
>JALPQI010018189.1:0-27389 GCA_025490895.1 Thaumatotibia leucotreta
AAAACTTCTAAATTTTTAATTTAAAAATAAAGTGAAATTTCGTCTGTTTTGTTGTTCTTATCAATAAACAAAGACAGAAAATACCACGAAAACTCAATTTGTGTAGTTATTCAAGTCATTTTTACTACTTTAAAATTTTAAGTTTTTTTAATAGTAGTAGTAGTTTATTTGACAGACTATACTATTTGTACCAAAACGTCATGTAAATTACTGAAGTAGATTATCAAGGAATGCTCTTTTAGCACACGGCAATGCACTGAGGTCTGAGATGACCAGTCTCATTCTGATTTAAAATATAATTAAGATTATATTTTAAATTCAGAATGCAGCTGAGCCAGTACAAGTTATGTTAATGGGACAACTAATACCAACAAATGGAACCGGCTTCTCTAACTTGCTCTTTCTACAGGTCTCCTAGATAATGTACCTATTGCATTTCGCAATGCAGTTTTAACTTCCAGTAGCCGTATCATGAGCTGCCGTCGCGTTATTAACGCGGACTGGCTTTCTATCCGGCTCGCTCGCACCAATATGCGAGTAAGAGCGGGATGGATAGATCGGCACCTCATGATAAGCACTAGCACACTGATGACTGACATACTACGAACAAATAAAACACGGAAGCCGCACGCCATTCAAAAACGGTCCTGAATTTTAGTTGACAAGTGTCCCCTCTTCAATGCATCACAGCAATGAATTTGAATGTCAACCTATAAAAACTTAAACCGCCATTTAAAAAGAGTTGTGATTGGTCCATCAAAGTTTTAATTGGCGATATTCAATAAACATTTGTCAAAGATGTTGCGCCGAAATATGCGCGGTGTCACGAAAAGCGCTATGTCCTGCCCATCTTGGCACAATTGAACGATTGGTTTTGGGGGCATTTTTGAGCTGGCGTTAGACGTCCATGTTATATATGGTCGCAGCTGACGTACTATAGTCGCCATCATATCGTCCGGAGTCGTAGCATCCAGAGCGCTCCAATATATATCTGAACACGCCTCTATCGTTATGGCAATAAAGGCGTGTTCAGATATTTTTGAACGCTCCGGACGATACAATATATCTGATAGCCCGTTACTGCATAGTAACGTAAGCGTACGTTTTTTTTTGTTAATTTGACAGAATGGAATATAGGCAGAGCCGCACCAATACTGCTATGCTATTCTCTTATTCACACATTCGACGCTGCGTTCATCAACGAGCTCGACGACAAGACAGCCTTTACTTCGACGTCGAGCGCAGCGCTGCGAAAAACGGTATTCACTAACATAGAACAGCTCGTCGTCGAACTGTAGGTGGTAACTCTCGACGCAGTGTAGTTCCAGCTCACGCCGCATTCGTCGCCGAGCACTAGTATCGTTTAAAGTGCATTAGTGAATACCATTTTTAGGCTCGATGCTGACACAGCGCTGTTAGCAAGGCGGTTTCCTTAGTGAATAACACTGCTGGATACTTTCAGCCGCCAGGCACCAGTGATGACATTGATGAACACTTTAATCATTTATAAGTGACATGATACATGATACTTACTGATTGCTGATAATCCTAAGAATATGAAGTCAAAGTCTAAAGATTATTTATTAAATTACCTACTTGATACAAAACAGTCTATTTACTTTTTACACGACTGCCCAAAAAAGGTGCGTAGGTATTTGTTTTCAGGGTTCATATAAGTTATTAGTAATGTGAGTATCCCCTATCTACTCGTAATGTAAACTTCTTCTTGCCCCTAAAAATACGCTGTAAACCCTCCTAATTATACTCCAAAGGCTCCCAACAATGGTTCAAAACTTAATCGAATACTCATCTTCCATTTCGTTTTCCTTTATTATATCCTATGTATGAAAAATAAGCTTAGAATTTCACTTAATTTTAATATTAATCTTAAATGATTAGGTACTTATATTTGTAGGGTCCACGGAAAAAAAATGTACAGGGCCTAAAAAATCAGGGCAAATTCACACCTTATTCTGTTAAAAGTAAGGTGGTATTTCCTTCTGTAATTTCAATTGACTAGACATGTTCTTTTCATCACACTTGCTGCCTAAGCGCGCCATTGTTTGCGCGCGCAGCGGGAGTAATAGAAAAGTGAAATTCCCTAGGGAGTAATAGAAATGTCAGTACGTCATTTTATAATGTTATTTCTTAAAAAATATTTTTTTTGTCGGCAAGTGTGATGAAAAACATTGTATGCATCATGGTCGGTAAACGGATTACTAACTCTAGTCATAAAAGCCCTCCGCCTAACGGCGTCGGGCTTCTAACACTCTCGTTAGTAATTCCGTACTTACCTCCCTTGATGCACAATGTACTATTCCGTGGACCCTTCATTTGTACCTAAATAATATTACAAATAATTTACAATGATTCGAAATTGTTCAATGATTCCTTTTTAAATATAATAATAATAAAAATCAACGATCAAATATTGTTGGTCAAGTTACGTTACTTACGTTTTCATTTTTTTATTAAATTACTGTAATTTTTGTAATTTCATGACATTGAACATAATAATAATATTGACGTTCATAATATAAATTTGTTATAAATTAAGCTAAGTTAATTTACTGTGTTTATTTTAGGTACTATTTAAGGATTCCTTCCGTTTAGCTATAGAAACTAGAAAACCTAGTAAAGACATGCAGGGGTCGTCAAACCCGGGTAACAGGAACTGGTCAGTGGCTGTCATAGACATTACGACGTACGAACGCACTTCCTAGGGTTCACTTATATCTACTTATTATGTATTAAGTAGGTAGTCGAGTTCACGCAACTTGTCCAACATCAATGTTATTCATTGATTTTTATTATATTGAAAAAAAATCATAGAATCAATTTCGAATCATTGAAAATTATTTGTAAAATTATGTCGGTATTTTAGTTACGTGTAGGTCACTAACCATTAAATGAATAGGTATATACCTATCTAAATTTAGTATTTAGCGCGTAGTGACTAAATAAACGTGAGTTTATCCGTTTCATTATATGTATATCTAAATGTAGTGAAATTTTTCATACACTTTGTAACTTTGTACCTATAGTGAAAAACGAAATGGAATTGTATGTATATAATATAGTATGAGAAATATAGACTAAATAATAATAATAAGATAAATTTGGGACATGGACATACATAATATAACCAAATAGCAAAAAAACACTGTCAGCTAAAATAATGAATTACCTTAGACGGTATGATGCAACTACAATCGATCGTAAAATGCGTTAATCGCGATCGATCGATCGATAACAGTCGTTTCAGTAATTGATTGGTGATTGTTGGCTTTGATAAGCACGTTGGGAATATTTTTATTTATTAATTAAATAAATACATCCCAAATGCATCATCTTAAAAACAGCGTCCGTAGTCCAGAGAAAGGTTTTTTAACAAGTTTTTAAAACTCGCATGTCCAAATGCCATTTAGGTAATACTACACTGAAGTTCACTTTATTTTTTGTCTCGCAAACTCGTTTGTAAAGTAATGCGCCAAATAATACAAAAAACGCGGCAAAATATTCCTCCTCTGAAGCACTTTTATTTCAACTTTTCAGTGTTAATCCCTTCTGTCAAAAATTAAAAACAAACTAACCTCTCCCGGCCGTCCCACTTGGCTCCAATCTCTCCGTCTTGGCAGTATGTCTCATGGCCTGTGCCTCTACCCTCTTCTTATGAAACAACGTGAACACCACAAAACAAACCAACAGAGTCGTGTAAACAACAAAACAGTGATTCTCCAGCGTCCATATTGACGCAGAAATAAAGTTCATTTTCGCTATTTTAAAACGCGCACATGCGTCGCGAACGAAGACAACCGGCTAACTAGAATTGTTTTCGATTATTTATTTTATTTACCAAGCTATTTGCGTCTGATAAATTCAACGGCGATCTATTTTGAACCTTGCGTAATGGTTTTAAGAGTTACGATGATTGTTGTTATGTGTAAATGTCAAATAGTTGGCTGGTCTTCCGTTGGCGGGCTTTGGGACGGCCTTGACTTTTTTATTTTACTATTTTATGCAAGTAAGCGCAAAAAGCATCGTTCCAAGTTTATCGAACTCTGTTAACCAGTGGTAGGTATTTAAAAGCTCAGTGCAAAGACTGCAAAGTTAGCATGACATCACAGGCACAGTAACCACGAATATAAACTCAACTACGGGACCATAACATTTTTTTGATTTTTTTATGTTTTCAATACCTTAATACACAAAAAAAGGATTTTATTAATGAAACTATCACAAAAAATTCACTTTTTTATATTTTATACGTACTAATTAAACATTTTTTTGTCCATTTGATGTCTGGCAATTAAGTGTGACAAAATAGTTTACTAAAATGTGTTTATCGTAGCGTAACGGTCTAAAACGGTTTTAAGAAAAAATCTATTTTTTTCTTAAAATAGACTGAATCCAGAAAACTTCATATGACATTTTTGGCTTCAAGTTTGGTCAGAAATCCGCTGTTGAATTTTTTCCCTTTCCTCATGGGCACATTGTATACCTAATTATGTATAGTACTAGTGTACCTAACGGGGCGTCGGAAGTTAAGAAAATAAAATATTACAGGGAAAAATGGAAAAACGTGGGAACTGTCTGTTACTTTAGAATAGGATATTTTTTCAGCATTTTGTGCTTATTATGTGGTTTACCCAGAAACACTTACGTAACCTACCTACACAACACCAGCCTATCACAGTCCACTGCTGGACGTAGACCTCTCCTATTAAATAAATAATAATAATAAATATCTTGGGACATCTTACACAAATCAACCTAGTCCCACGGTAAGCTCAATTACCTAAGGCTTGTGTTGTGGGTACCAGGCGACGATATAGGTATATAATAGATAGATACGTATAGATACTTAGATACATACACAGCCATGACCAAGGAACAAACATTTGTGATAAATAAATACACAAAGAATGCCCTCGCCGGGATTCGAACCCGGAACCTCCAGCTTTGTAGGCAGGGTCACTACCAACTAGGCTACAGAGGCTGACAAAATACCTATCCTATTAAATACATAATACCTGGACATTTTCACTTTTAGGTACGCCCAATTACATGAAATAAAAAAACCTTAGGTAATTGCAGTCAGTTTTGTAACGACAATTAAGTACAACAGAGAAAAATCCCCAAAATTTACGGATTTCGAAGTTCGTACATTTCGGGGATTTGTCTATGTTATTTATTTATTTATTTACATCGCAAACTTCGGTGTTCGCAGTTGCAGGCCAGTAGGTATCTACGTTACGTTTACGTATCAGTAAGACAACTATAAAACAAAACATAAAAGTTATCTTCGGTGTTATCAACTCTGTAATTAAACTAATTAATTAATTATAAAAGATGGGGTGAATGGCCTATTAAGGTGGAAGACCAAACGAACGAATGCTATCCCCCACTCTACGATATTCGTTCGTTAGACAAAACGTGATTCGTCGAAATTCGTTGATTTCGTAGAGTGGGGGATAGGATGAGTCTTCACTCGTTTGGTCTTAATCCACCATTATTTGTGAGTTTTTCAAAGGACCCACAAGCACACAAGTAAATCTACTTCATGAAGGACATGAAGTAATAAAGTAATTGCAGCAGGCTCTACGAATGATGAAAGAGAACAATGTCGCATGCTCTCTTGATACCTAAATTTTGAGGAAACATGGAAGTACAACGGCCACGAAACGTTTTTGATTTTTCGAGGGTTACGGAACCCTAAAAAGAATATCCCGAGCGTAATGATATTTATTTTGGCAGTTCGTTGGACCTTACGTCACAGTGCTGCCATCTCACCGCCCCATAGTGGCAGAAATGTATCAATAACCCTTATTGCGGCACGGCAAGCGTTTCATCGTGGTTTTATCCGTCCATTGCGTGTTCGACATGCGCAACCCGCAGTGGTTAGTTGGGGTCACACGCGATGATTACTCAAAACGCTTGCCGCGCCGCGATTCACGCGAGTCAGTTTCCTAGCCGAAAACCAGGGATAAGCAAGAGGCAGGCAGAAGCATTACTGCGAACCACGAAGTGTTGCGTCCCTGTCACACTTACGTACAAATTCACGAGTGCGAGAAAGAGACAACACTTCGTTTGTGGTTAGCGATAAGACCTCAGGCTTAAATTACTACCGTGAAAATCGAAATTCGTAAATTTCGAAGAGTTTTCTGTTACTCAAACGAAGACCCCATTAGAGTGAGAGACAAATCTTCGAAATTTACGAATTTCGTTTTTCGCGGTAGCGCCGCAGTTGCCCCCTCCTGTATGATGAAGCTCCACAATAGCCAAGATGCCATTTTTGTTATAAACTAGCAGATATGGTGAATCTGCCCGTTTTCGACATCTCCTGTCTGTGTACAGCTCAGCTCAGTGACTTACCACAAGAAATTAGCAATTTGATATACCGTGTGTAAATCTAATACGGGCGATAAATTAAACCAGGCCCCAATTTCACCACCTTGACAAGTGCTACAATTGTAAATTTACTGTTTTTCCAATCGGGTACGTCTATAGGCTACAGTTACCGCTTACCATCGGAAGGACCGTGCGTTTGTTTGCCACCAACGTAAAATGCAGTGCAGGAACTTTAATAAATCAGCAGTAAATAACTACTTTTTGCGAAGAAAAATTACAATTGTCACAAAAAACACGACAATTGTAGCGAAATTCCGACATATGCCGAACTTCATGTCAAGATTTAATGAAAATTGTACTAAACCTTGCGACAATTGTCACGGGCTTCGAAAAATAAAAAGCAGTTTATTGATGATATAATAACGTTGTTAGTAATAATTTTATGTTGGTGGCAAACAAGCACATGGACCGTCCGATAGTAAGCGGTAGCTGTAGCCTACGGAGGCCTGTGACGTCAGTAACAGGATATTTTACAATTGTCAGACTTGTAATTATGCTGAAATAAGCCACAGGCATGGGTTTCATTAGTGTAATCATGGAATAAGAGGTTATTTTCATTTCAAGTTACACTTAATTCTTACCCCACAGATTTTTTAAAAGATTTTCGGAGCAGCAATGTAGGTACGAGCATTTGTTATTAATGTTATTATTGATATGGCAGTTATGTCATCTGCTTATGAAATTAGCAGTCAACGAGCTGTTAACTTGAGTGTGTTGCTCTACATTGTGCGCCGAATTATTTTGTATGGATAAATTCGTTGTTCTAATTTAGTAAAAGATATTATCTAAATGTACTTATTATGCCCTAAACTATGCCCCCGTCAAGAGCTTCGCCCGTATTAGGCTTACACCCTGTATACATATTAGTCACGCCGACAAAGTGGTAGAATAAAAATATAGGAAAAAAAATCATCAATATCTAGGTACTATATACCTACGGCTTAATCCCCTATGAACAAAATGAAAATGAAAACTTAAATTATTTTAAATATATTCTGGTACGTACACCAAAACTATGTGATTCTAAAGTCTGGCCGCCTTGGAAAAATAGGGAGATGTGCAAATTTCTAAAATAAATCCCTATCAAATGAGATCTCGACCGACCAAACACAATGCCAGGATGCTTAGCCAAGTTGCCAATCGCTAACGCTTATTAGCGTATCGTAGTTTTCTCTCTCTGTCACTCTTTCATATTAGTGCGACAAAGACAGTTAGCTGCCTTTCGTTTACGATTGACGAGTAAGCGTTAGCGACTGGCAACTTGTCTAAGCACCCTGGTAATCTAAGAATAATGTATTATGATACATTTTACACTGTCTAAAATGAGGAAATCAAATAACTTCTCTTCTAGCGTATCCGTTTTTGCGTATTTGGATCTAAAAGACTGTAAAATCAGTTACCAATTCTTTTCAATGTTTAATTTTAATGAATTAATTAAAGTTAAGGCTCCGTACGTATCTAACAATCTAACCTAAACCTATAGGATAGGTAGATGTATGTGCATGGTACTTAAATAATTTTATTATTATAAGAATACACAAAAGAATTGGTAACTGATGTTAAAGTCTCTTGATTTAACCAATTCTGAGGCCGTAGAGGTGCATTTAGACCAATCGGGTATTCGCTCATTCTATCCCCCACTACGAAATCAACGAATTTCGACGAATCACGTTTTGTGTAACGAACGAATTTCGTAGAGTGGGGGATAGAATTGGCGAATGCTCGTTTGGTCTAAGTCCACCTTTAGATGCAATAATTAAGTATTTGTTTTGCGCGCCGGCTAGTATTAAAAGCCGAACAAGCGAAGGAGTCTAGGTTTAAACTTTTTAATTTGACTATAAACTCATATAAAGGTCAATTGCAAAAAAAAGTAGGTACATTTGTTAAGGCTAAGGCACTTGGCAGTAGAAAAAGGCGGCTTGTTAAAAAAAAATCGGTCTGTACTGTTGATCGCTCATTAGAATTTTGTATTTGCCGCCAGCTAAAAGTTACAAAAAAAATTTCGTAACACAAAAATTATGACGTTAATTTCATTAATTTCATTAAGGCTGCTCCACTGACACGGAGTGGAGCGGAGCTGTGGGAGCTCGGCCAATGAGACCGCATCACAGTGTTTCGAATTTGAAAAATGTAATTGGTCAATTGGCCGTGTGGTGACGGCAGAAAGAATACATTTGTCACCACCCC
This sequence comes from Thaumatotibia leucotreta, assembly GCA_025490895.1. Taxonomy (NCBI): domain Eukaryota; kingdom Metazoa; phylum Arthropoda; class Insecta; order Lepidoptera; family Tortricidae; genus Thaumatotibia; species Thaumatotibia leucotreta. Next base: position 8,599 of record JALPQI010018189.1, read on the forward strand.
AACTCGTCCTGCGGGTGTCGTAAGAGTCGACTAAGGGATTGAAGTGTCACTGACCATATTTGATTAAAGATTGATTATGGGCAGCAGCGTCATGATAGTGGACACATTACTGCGATCGCCAATCCGCTTGCCCAGCGTGGCAATTATGGGCATTTACCTCCTAATGCGTCTATACGCATAGTTAATAGGAGAGGCCTACGTCCAGCAGTGGACTATCATAGGCTGATGATGATGAATTTGTCAATTTTGTATAGCACCGCTCCGCTCCGCGTCAGTGGAGCCGCACCCTTAAGGCCCTTCATCCCTCGTCTGTGATCCCTCGTATGCGGGAACATGGATCCGTGTACGGGCTAACTATAAGAAAAAAATATTCGCCGCATACGAGAGGTTAACTATGTAATTTTTTTTCTCAATCGACCCATAAAATGTATTCGAGTAGTAGGTACCTATTCTCCCGCTCAATCGCATGTGACAACACTGACAACCCGATAAAGGGCAAAACTAAGTGAATCTAATGAAACTCTCCATTATGTAGGCCAAGGAGATGAAACAGGTCCTAGCTAAGGAATGCCGAGGGATTTGCCAATTGCTACTTATGTTAGACATTAGACACCCCAGTCGCGCAACTACCTCGCAAAACTTGGAATAAAAAGCATAATAGGTAGGGTACGTGTTGACAGCAGTGTTTGTTATTAACTTTAGAAAGAGTTCATGCAGTTTTTAGGAATCCAATAGTTATCACTACGTTGGAGTAGGTATTTACACGAATAACTCGACAATTTTTAATGTACGTTTTTACCTATTCCTTATTGTATGTATGTATGCATGCAGTTTTTAGGAATCCAATAGTTATCACTACGTTGGAGTAGGTATTTACACGAATAACTCGACAATTTTTAATGTACGTTTTTACCTATTCCTTATTGTATGTATGTATGTTTGTTATTAACTTTAGAAAGAGTTCATGCAGTTTTTAGGAATCCAATAGTTATCACTACGTTGGAGTAGGTATTTACACGAATAACTCGACAATTTTTAATGTACGTTTTTACCAAGGAGGTTGGAACTCTTAGGGCGCCTATAGAGAGACGGCGTGACAGACAAAACCCGTGCCGCGTATATGCGTTTTACGCATATGTGCTTGTCAGTACCTCTCGGGACGTCATGGGTATATAAACTATAAAAATATACCAAAAATGCCACATTGCTCTGTAATCTGGTGCAGGAACCAGTCTACGTACGTTAATAAACAAAATTCAAACGTTTCCTATCACAGGTAAGTAAAAAAAGTTATATTAAATTCAATATAAAATTAGTATAGGCGAGAGACATAGTGAAGAGACACGACGCTGAATTTGTTATCGATAGTCTATGTAAACTCTTACAACTAAACGGTGTTAGTAGAAATTCAAAATTTGTTCCCGAGTTACGGACGTTTCCTATGTATAAGTATGTATAATTATGTGTATTTCTCTATTTAAGTACATATATATATATCGTCGCCTAGCACCCATAGTACAAGCTTTGCTTAGTTCGGGGCTAGGTTGATTTGTATGAGACTGTCCCCAAAAAAATTATTTATTTATTTATATTTAGCAATAATATAATATTCATCTAGAGTGCAGACAATGAAGCTACAATCTTAGACAATGAAGTGAACAGTATTAAAACACATTTTTTTAATTATTAAGAAGTAACAACAATCGCATCAAATCATCATCAAACTTCTTTTGTTTTTTGTTCTTTTTCTGTTAGTGGCCAGTACGTGATTCAGAACGAAATTGATTAAGAGAGGTTTTGCTTTACTTTAATAAATTTTCACTGAAAGTAAGAAATTTAAATTTTGCATTTAAGTAGGTACTACATTTAGATTTCCATTTTTAGATTGAAGCCATGCAAATAGTGCAATGAATTTTTTTGCGTAGCTACCCGATAGATAGAGCAAGTTTTTAAAAGCTAAACGGTATTTTATTTATGTAATTTTATTTTTTAAATGCTCAAAAGTTTTGAAAACACTGGGTAATATTTATTTTTTTACATTTTAATTTTTTTAGCCTATTTAAAGATCTAACGATAGTAAATGTTACTATTCTAGGTTGGCCAATCTATCAGCTTACACCAAAAAAAAAATGAAGCGTCTATTACAGCAACTCACGCTACCAGAAATAAAAATCACATCGTAGTCGGTGTTGGGTGAAAAATAAGAAAAAAAATCATAACTCCGAAAATACGAAAAATCGCGGAACACACATAGGGGTGATTTGGATAGCCCTTGAGGTCCTCTACCACCCACCTTCAGTATATCACTACTTCTTGGGACACCCTGTATAACTAGATAAAACAACAGGCGGTCTTAAGACCGCTTGTTGTTTAATCTCTGTCTAGCCTTACCCTTAACACTTGTTGTTTAACTTTAACCTTAAAGCTAACAACTTAATGTAAGTAGGTACTTATTGTAAATATAAATTCAAATAAATGTATAAATTTTACTGTTTTTATATCATTCATAACGACATCATTTTAGTGAGATTTTAAAAATGAGAATGTTTGAATAGCTTTTTTCAAGTAACATTTTTAGTCAAATAACTGTTGGTTTTAATCTATCGATAAAAATATCGAGCCATACCACAACACTATTTTCATCACACTTGCTGTCTAAGCGCGCCATTGCTTGCGCGCGTAGCGGGAGTAATAGAAAAGTGAAATTCCCTAGGGAGTAATAGAAATGTCAGTACGTCATTTAATAATATTTTGTCTTAAAACTATTTTTTTTGTGGGCAAGTGTGATGAAAAACATTGTATGCATCACGGTCGGTAAGCGGAATACTAACTCGAGTCATAAAAGCCCTCCGCCTAACGGCGTCGGGCTTCTAACACTCTCGTTAGTGATTCCGTACTTACCTCTCTTGATGCACAATGTACTATTACATTAACATGTCAAAATTACCTGACACGGTCGATTTCTATGAAAATGACAGCCAAGGCCGCCTCTATCTCTAAGGTTACACACTAAAGAGGTCCGTGCTCTGTGGTTTTTACCTATTCCTTATTGTATGTATGTATGTATGTAATATAGTTATTTGTTTTACTAGGGAGCAAAGTGATTGTTTAACTCTCGTGCAAATATTGAAACCCGAGCAAGCGAAAGATTCCAGAATTTGAACCACGAGCGCAGCGAGTGGTTCATAAAAAGGAATCTTGAGCGATGCGAGGTTTTTAAGGCACGAGAGTTGAACAAGCTTTGCTGCCGAGTGAAACACAACATTTTTCGCCACACTAAAGGCTGGGTCACACCAGATGCGTGTACGTGCACGTGCACGTGCGCGTTGCGTGGCGTGCGCGTTGTAGCTTATGTAAATGTCATATTCGATGGCACACCGCTTGCGTGGCGTGCACGTGCACGTGCACGTCACGTAACGCAGCTCCGTCGAGACAAAACCGGTTGCGTGCTGCGTGCACGCGCTCACGCAGCGGAGCGGCAACGTCGCTTCGATGAGCGCAGTGATGACGTAGTATTTACCGGCGTTCCCTATGAGACGGCGGCGAACCGAACATGTTGGGTCACGCATTGCTTGGTGCTGCGCTGGTGCTGTGCGGCTCTCTTGTATTTATCGTTGTTGTAATCGATTGCCAAATACGACGACGGGCGACGGGTGGCGGCGGGCGGCGGCGAGGGGAGCGGGGGGCGACGGGTGGTGGTGGGTGGCGACGTGTGGCGCGAACGGAGGCCGGGGGTGGCAGGCAGCGGCGGATGTTGGTGGGTGACGACCGGGGGTGGCGGCCACCCCCGGTCTCTGCCCGCCACCCCCATCTCTGCCCGCCACCCCCGTCCTCTGCCCGCCACCCCCATTACTGCCCGCCACCCCCGGCCTCTTCAAGCCACCCCCATCTCTTCCCGCCAACCCCGGCCTCTTCCCGCCACCCCCATCTCTGCCCGCCACCCCCGGCCTCTGCCCGCCACCCCCGGCCTCTGCCCGCCACCCCCGGCCTCTGCCCGCCACCCCCGGCCTCTGCCCGCCACCCCCGGCCTCTTCCCGCCACCCCCATCTCTGCCCGCCACCCCCATCTCTGCCCGCCACCCCCGGTCTCTGCCCGCCACCCCCGGCCTCTTCCCGCCACCCCCATCTCTGTCCGCCACCCCCATCTCTGCCCGCCACCCCCGGTCTCTGCCCGCCACGCCCGGCCACTTCCCGCCACCCCCATCTCTGCCCGCCACCCCCGGCCTCTGCCCGCCACCCCCATCTCTGCCCGCCACCCCCGGCCTCTGCCCGCCACCCCCATCTCTGCCCACCACCCCCGGCCTCTTCCCGCCACCCCCATCTCTGCCCGCCACCCCCAGCCTCTGCCCGCCGCCCCCATCTCTGCCCGCCACCCCCGGCCTCTGCCCGCCACCCCCGGCCTCTGCCCGCCACCCCCATCTCTGCCCGCCACCCCCGGCCTCTGCCCGCCACCCCCATCTCTGCCCGCCACCCCCATCTCTGCCCACCACCCCCGTCCTCTTCCCGCCACCCCCATCTCTGCCCGCCACCCCCGGCCTCTGCCCGCCACCCCCATCTCTGCCCGCCTCCCCCGGCCTCTGCCCGCCACCCCCGGCCTCTTCCCGCCACCCCCATCTCTGCCCGCCACCCCCGGCCTCTGCCCGCCACCCCCATCTCTGCCCGCCACCCCCGGCCTCTGCCCGCCACCCCCATCTCTGCCCGCCACCCCCATCTCTGCCCGCCACCCCCGGCCTCTGCCCGCCACCCCCATCTCTGCCCGCCACCCCCATCTCTGCCCGCCACCCCCGGCCTCTGCCCGCCACCCCCATCTCTGCCCGCCACCCCCGGCCTCTGCCCGCCACCCCCGGCCTCTGCCCGCCACCCCCATCTCTGCCCGCCACCCCCGGCCTCTTCCCGCCACCCCCATCTCTGCCCGCCACCCCCGGCCTCTGCCCGCCACCCCCATCTCTGCCCGCCACCCCCGGCCTCTGCCCGCCACCCCGGCCTCTGCCCGCCACCCCCATCTCTGCCCGCCACCCCCGGCCTCTGCCCGCCACCCCCATCTCTGCCCGCCACCCCCGGCCTCTTCCCGCCACCCCCATCTCTGCCCGCCACCCCCGGCCTCTGCCCGCCACCCCCATCTCTGCCCGCCACCCCCGGCCTCTGCCCGCCACCCCGGCCTCTGCCCGCCACCCCCATCTCTGCCCGCCACCCCCGGCCTCTGCCCGCCACCCCCGGCCTCTGCCCGCCACCCCCATCTCTGCCCGCCACCCCCGGCCTCTGCCCGCCACCCCCGGCCTCTGCCCGCCACCCCCATCTCTGCCCGCCACCCCCGGCCTCTGCCCGCCACCCCCGGCCTCTGCCCGCCACCCCCATCTCTGCCCGCCACCCCCGGCCTCTGCCCGCCACCCCCGGCCTCTGCCCGCCACCCCCCATCTCTGCCCGCCACCCCCGGCCTCTGCCCGCCACCCCCGGCCTCTGCCCGCCACCCCCATCTCTGCCCGCCACCCCCGGCCGCCGCCCGCCTCCCCCCGGCGGCTAGTCACACAGCGGTGCTGCAGCGTGCGCCACCGTTGCGTGCACAGCTCTGCAGCTCTGCGTGCACAGCTCTGCGTGCGCAGCTCTCGGTGTGACATGGGTGCCGTGCACGCCACGCAACGCGCACGTGCACGTGCACGTACACGCATCTGGTGTGACCCGGCCTTAAAGCGAGGAAATATGCGAAATAAAACTCAAACATAACAAATTAGAAGGTATTTATATGCAAGTCCTCAACTTCTAAAAAATAAACAAATTAATCAACAAATAATAAAACAATAACCTCAAATATTTATCTTGGCGTGGCAATGCTTAAAAATTCAGGATAATTCCAAAATGAGACTCATGTAGTTATGATTTTTCTGTGATTTTCGGAATTCTCCCACTTTCACATCTCGCAATTACCCCAAAGCCACTTAAGTATGTTAAACTAAGATATCACCAATGAAAGAAAACAAAACACGACCGAACTCGTTTAAAATTTAAAAGAAAAAAATATTCGGATGCGTTCTGAAATTTGCATAGTGTCAACACTTTCATTTTCCTATTGTTTTTATTTGTCGTATTTTTAGAATTGTTAATTAATTGCCTTTTACAACAAAATGTGGTATTTAATTTGGATTTTAGCATATTGAATATAATATTATGAAAGGTTCATGTGTTGTGTAGGAATCTGTTTGAAACTATTGAGTTTTAGAACGTACTGTCTAGTTCAAACGTCAAAAAGCATATTTCACTCTCAGGCCGTATAAGTTATTGCTTTAGTCTATCCAGAAGATTAAGAAAATATTACTTTAACCTCTAGAGATTAAAACACAGTTTTGCGCTCTGAAATTGAAGGACAAACAGCGTGTTTACGAGCTGTGTGCTGTGTGGTGAAAAATTCTTTATTGTACACAAAACAGGTAAAAATACACATTTATACAAAAATTTTGACAGGTACAAAGGTGATTATCCCTGTAAGGGATCTCTTCCAGTTAACCTTTGAGCAAAGGAGTTGTCTATATGAAGTAAAAGATAGATACCTAAACATACCGTGTACAGTGGAGAATACATTTGAGTAATACCAAAAACTTAACTGTTGTCTTAACTTAACTTAATTGTTTTTGTTCTGTTATTTACTTATTTCTCTATTTCTGCAACGGTGCCGTATATGGGGACACATATATCAGCATGTGCACGCATTTCCTCTAACGAAATTGGGCGTTTAGTATGAAACGAGTAAGCATGCGTTTGCGTGCGGAAAGCTGGACACGGTCTCATACTAGACTGACCTTTTCTTTAGAAAATGCAATGAGAAAATGCGTACGCATGCTGATAAATGTGTCTTCACCGTTAAAGTATTGCTACGCCTAGGTATTTGTCGCAGACGGTATAGGAATTACGAACTCGTGTTAATGAAAGTGATCGCCTTCGGCTTGAGCTTCAATTGGTACTCTTTCATAAAATGTTGTACATCTTTCCCAATACAGTACAGTCGCCATTGGAAATATCGAAGCATCCAGACATCCAGAGTGCTCACAGATAATTATCTGAGTAGACCTTGATCAACTTTTGAGCATGGATCATGGAATTAAAGTGCATTTTCAGATACTTTTGAGCGCCCTGGCAGCTCCGATGTATCTGATGACGACTATACTATTACAAAGCAAATTCAAATAAATGATCACCACTCAGTATCAATTAATTGCATTGCAGGTGCATGTACAGTCAGGAGCAAAGGTCATCACTATTGTTTAGAATTGAACTTTATTCCATTGCCACCATTGCGTTAAGGCAAAACTAGACACTTATGTTCAAAACTGTACTAGCAGTTGTAACTAGGAATGCAGGAAATGCAAGAATGTGACAAATTTATCCGTGCGGTCGATGAGGCGCTCCGGTCGAATGAAGTGCAGGAATTTGTATGAGAAAGTCTAGATGACGAGTTTTTCCGGGTGCACGAGTAAGTTTGTATTTTGTGGGATATGTATGTGTATAGGTAGGTACGCGATAGTTGGAGTAACAAATAATTGAACAGAATTTAAAGTCATAGAAGTGGCCAACGTATTCCGAAATATGTATGTATTGTATGTAAATTCAGGTAAGGTTTTAGGTATGTATTTTAATTTTGTATATTAATTTTTTGACATGTGTTTTATAACATTAAATTATTTGAATTTGAATTCTTTATTGTACACAAAACACATGTAAAAATACAAACACAGTAAATTTGACAGGTACAAAGGCGAACTTATCCCTGTAAGGGATCTCTTCCAGTTAACCTTTGAGCAAAGGAGTCGTCTATATGAAGCAAAAGATAGACAAACATACACGTGTAACTTACCTACTGTGGTGAATGTATTAGAGTATCAAATAACTATAAAATACTTACTAAGCTACCTTCATACATAAAATACATACATACTACTTCTACTACTTACAACTTCTACATAAAATTCTGTATAAAATAAAGTTATACGAGACTGTGAAACAGCGGTCCTACCGCGAAAATCGAAATCCGCAAATTTCGAGGATTTGTCTGTCCTCTAATGACGCCTTCGTTGGTGTGACAGAGAGAAATCCTCGAAATTTACGGATTTTGATGTGCGCCGTAGCAGGCTAGGCTAGACTCGTTTTGCTACATTACGAGTACTATTACCTACGAGTAAGTATATTACAAACGTGACATGGGCGTCGACTCAGGCAAAGGGGCGAAGACCACCGTTCCGAATCGTTTCTGCTGCAGAGGTTGGCCATAGCTATCCAACGCGGCAATGCCGTGAGTGTTGGGCACCTTTGCACCGGAAGCGCTGAGCGAATATTGACGGGTATTTTTGCCATGTTTTTTATTATGTACCTACCTATATAATTTTTTTAAGAGCGGGCCTCAACGTAGGAAAAAACCTGAATTCACCCGCGGGCCCCGCTCCTGTTGCTCTGTGTGCGTGACGGCGCGTCTACTGTCCTCCCGCTCGCACACTCGCATAGTATATGCCTGAGCAACTACATGAAACGTGGCAATATTTTTAAAGATAGAATTGTCTAGTACTATTTATAATTATGTGCAATCATAAAGGCTGGGTCACACCAGATGCGTGTACGTGCGCGTGCACGTGCGCGTTGCGTGGCCGCCACCCATTAATGAGGGTTTTTGATACTTTTTCTGCCGCTATGGGGAGGTGAGATGTCAGCACTGAGCCGACCCTTTAACGAACTGTCAAAATAAATACGCGCATTTAAAATATTTATAGGTTTATTTATTCTGAAAACCATTACTTTAGGCATATTGTTACCTAAAATAAATAAATAAAATAGTTCCAAGTCAATTCTCATGAAATTAACAAAGTTAAAGTAATTATTTTGAATACCAGTGACTTTGCGCGCCTGTTTTATAGCTCCGTCTTCAGTTCGATGACCGTGTAATAGTCGCAATCCATTACAAAATCAATTCTCTTCCAAATAAAATAGAATTTCAATATTTTAGGCCCAGGTGCCTACGAATAGTATGAATCTGACCACAGATCAGTATAGATAGCTAACGGTGGCATGGAACATGTCGCAGCGTTATGGCCGATAGGCCTTTATAGTGTGACAGATGCGCGCCCTATGAGCCAGTCGCAACTTACCCGCGACTGCAGGATGAGCTCGGATATATCCGCAAAATGCCGAATTGTGCCGTTATTTCTTGTAAAAATAGGAGTGTAAATAAACATTTCAAGGACTATTGAGTCACGTACCACATGAAAGTATTGATTTTTTTAGTTATTAGTTGACAAAACCACGTATTTTTACAAATAATATATAACAACAAACCGCTGACATAAATGTCATAATGATTTTACTTGGGCGTACCAATTGGTTGAACTATTCAGTGACAAATTGTATGTGCGTTTTACATTGACGGCTTAGAAAAGCAAGCAAGTTGCAATTTGGTAAGTGACCGTGCAATGTATCCAATTACTAGCGATATTCACAACCGTCCTGTCATTTCTTGGTACGGCCGCTGCGAGCAGGCCGCGAACTAGAGGTACGACTGACCGTGCCGATGACAAATAGGATCGATAAATTGTTGATGTATTTGATTATATTCAATTTTTCTTTCATATTTTGACCTTTGTATCAATATCTTATCTTCATAAAGGTAAAACAATATATATAGATTCTATCGCGTATTATATTATTTTGAGCCTTTTACAATAACCGTTGTCAAAGGTTGAAATTGTTTTATTTAAATATGTGACCATCGCGGAAACGGCTGATAACATTATATTTATTAAGGGTACAACCGTCTAAATAATTATTTGTTCATGTGATTCCCAGCCACAATTAAGATAATGTCGTTAATAAATTGCTTTGTTCATATTCAAATATATGTTTATAATTGACATTCTGTAGTTTATTATTTACAAACCAGATCCGACACGAAAGTAAGAAAAAAGTTTTCTAATTTATTATTAAACGACATAAAATGAAAACAAACAATATAAGGACTTAACTACCTATAAATAAAAAAATTGGCCTAAATCGCCGTCAGTGGGTAAGGTACCCAGAAGGCTGGCCACATTCCCCCGTTGTATAGCTATACTTAAACGCTGTGCAAGGTACTGGCCAGCCCTCTGGTCGCCTGTGGTCTCTCTTAGGCGAGCCGCTAGATCTTTAAAAAGTCCATGTGCACTTGGCCCCCATGGCCCCAAGGTCTCCACACCAAACGCCACAAATATGTAGCTGGTTCCTAAAGCAGCATATTTGCGGCGCTTGAGACTTTCGGCTAATGATGCCGCGGCGCCAGCAGCAACGCCGGTGACCGAAACATGGGACGGCGCCAGAGTGTCAACGCAGGTGGCGTCCCAAACTAGCGGCCGGCCCATGCTCCAGGGCACCAGGGTCATTCCGTCAGGCCTCTTGCCGTCGTCCCTAGCCAGACCGTTGGGCTCTAGGACGGTCGGTATTTTCGCGCTAACAAGGGCGCGACGGATAACATAATGTTTATAAAGATTCGATACATCGTCTAATGCGATATTTTAATCTGTATTTATTTCTTATTAAATGATAGATCGATTTTAATGTTTTTCTTAATATTCCGGCCTTATCAAATATCTATGGATAATAATTTATCGACGTAGCCTCCTCTCTAGTGCCGCATCATATGGTTGCGCTTTAGCCAATCACAGCGTGGCAAAGGCCCGACCTCGGAGACACCGAGACTCATTACAATTTCGCTTCGTTACAAATCTCTCTCTTTCATATATCTATGAATCTGACAGTTGTCGAGACCAGGTACGTACGAAGCGCCGCCTGGTGGCAGAAAAATTATCGAAAACCCTCATTAAGTTTACTTTTAAGATCATGTTATTAATTATTGTAATATTGTATGCAATAAATAAATAAATTTTATTACAAATATTACAGTATGGGTACAATCGCCATAAAATATATCGTATCGTCCGGTGCGCCCAAAAAAATCTGAACACGCCTCTATCGCTATGGCAATAAAGAAGTGTTCAGATATTTCTGTACACTCCAGACGCGACGATATATCTGATGACGACTGTACTACTTCTATACTAATTAATTGAACTAAGTATGCAAGCTACTTAACATTTTCATTGTTCTATTGTTGATAAAATTTAGTATCAACTATCAAGGGTGAAGCGGCTGACCCGACTACAAAATGCTGATTCACATTTTTGTACACGGATGGGAAAATAGAGTAGGAACTTATAAAAGATCTGTGGGTAGGCACGCACTGTGCGCAGCATGCAGTTTCCTTTTTTTCATTTTTTTTAGATTGTTTTTTTATTTTTTTATTTATTTTTGAAGTTTGTTAAAAATCTTTGAGGATTTAGTATGGGGAGACGGTATCGCTATAACTTTCCTAACAAAACATTCTGCCAATTTCCGAGGGGGACGAGGTAGCACACATGTAAACGATCTAACTACAAATGCATTTTTTCTTCTCGTTACTACTCACGCACACTTAAACAATACCACAACACTAAGTTAAATTATCACACTAATACAGTAACATTTCTATGCGGACACAATTTCAAACTATCGACGTAGGTGTAATCGAACCGATTAATATGGCTTTCAAGTGTCTGAAGATTATCGTATCGATATATTTTTCTAAACGTCATAGGTTGACGTGCACCTTGGTACTATATATTGTTGTTTTGAGTATTTAAATAAAAGTAAACAAACAATTAGTAACAGTTATTAATTAATCAACCAATTTTAATACAAAACCGCCTGAATGTCTTGCCATTAACCTACTTCAATTGATTATGTTTTCGTTTATCGCGATCTTTGACTACGAAGGCTGTAACTGTAAGGAAAGTCTCGGTCTGTCACGTGCATTTCGAAATCCGTAAATCAATTATAATATTTAATAAATAATATTAATTAGCGGTTGTGAAAGAAAACAATGTATGTACATACGAGTGTACATACCTACGAGTATTATTTATTTTGTTGTAGTAAGAAAGTTTTTGTTAGCTGGGGTAAAACTCACTGAGGCTTAATTGTGAATACTCGTAAGGATACAATTTGAATACAAGTGCGTAGGTACAAGGTGCGTAGGTGCGTATACATACAAGTTTTTGCAATAAGGCCGGTGGGCCATTCCATATGAAATCATCAGATTCTGATTTAATTCCGCGCTGACTGTTTTTTAAACAGTTTGAAAAAAATCAAGGATGATAGTCTTAAGTAAGTTGTACGTAAACCGTCAATACTTTTTTTTTTACTTGCTGCTCATCCAGATGGGGCCCGCTTTAAGTTTCAATTTACCTGTTTAAGAAGGTTCCACGAGAAGCGATGTTAATTTGTTTCGGTAACTAATATACATTTTTTATATATTTTTTCTGATTCTCTAGTAAACGTACTTTAAAATGTTATTATCAATATGCATCAAGCTATTTTACTTATTCCATCATAAATGTTGAAAGTTTTGTGAATATTTTCAAATTCCGCCCATTTTCTATTGGATTTTGCAGCATGTCTACTGGGCTTAGGGAATTAATATTTTTTTACTGTATAGTACAAGTATTGCTCTCATAAAATAACTGAGGGTTTGATCACAAACTTTTCATTTAGCTGAAAAAAAGAATGGTAAAGTTGGCCATTTTACGAAATTGCTCAACTTTGACTTCAAATTTCATCATGTTTGGCAATATAAAAAAATCCAAAAAGTTATACAAAAGATAGTACCAACTCTATTCTATAGGAATCCGTTTCATTTGGTTTGTGTTTTTGATTTCTGTGAGAATTATGATTTTTTTTAATGTCCATTTTTCGGAACTTTTTACGACTATTTTCCGGCGCCTATGACTTCACTATTTTAAATAAAACACATTAAATTATTCATAACTATATTTTATTAGTCATTAACAACAACAAGAACCTTTATTTAAGCTGCGATGTACGTAATTAAGTATGTCAGTGTGTATGACCCTTGTGTTAATGCACGATTTACGAATTCATGTTCATATCATGCAAAAGTCAGCAAAAAAGCTTGTCACAAATATGTAATGTATATATGTGCGTGTGTGTGTGTAAAGTATTATTACCTGACTACCTTTACGACATTAACATTTTTGGAGTAGGAATATCTTCCGGCTCGTAAGGTGCCGTTTGAAACTGGCACAAAATTATGATACGACCTGGTATTTTGTATTGTTATCGCATTATTGAATCAACATCATTACTCTTATCTAAAGACAGTAGGCATGTGTAATAAAACCTATAAGTACCCTATTTCAGACGTATTATAAGATGTGCCACTAGCATCTTCATGCTTACCATCAAGAAAGTGGTGTACCACTTTTTTGGTTGACTGTACAAGTGTACATAGTAAACGAGGGAATCAACAATCATCATTTTGTTATTTATTACGTTTATAAATGTTGTCCGTGATAAAAAAAAAACATTAACTTAAACAACTACTTTGAAACTTCTTGCTAACTTGTAGATTTCAAAAAATCATATCTCTTTCAAAAATCAATAACACAATAAAAATAAAGATGATTTACAAAGAGCAAAGTAAGTTCTTCTCTTCTGTGTACTTTTCAGATCTTTAAACTTTGCCAAACATGGTTTTTTTTTAACGTCATAAAAAGCAAATTCTACAAAAATGGTTTTGTAATTTACTGTTTTTTTAAGTTAGAAGAACTAAATTCAAAAATATTGTTAAAGTTTTCATTTAAAGACTATTTGAGCTTGTTAATTTAAAAAAAAAAACCTGTCTAGACCAAGCGAGCAATCCAATAAAAGCTACTGAACATCACTGAACATTAGCAAAATAACATGAAGTTTTAGAAGTTTGTCATACAATAAGTAATAAAAATATACATACTGTAATACATACATGTACAAGTACACATATTAAATAGTAAATTAACATATAATAAAATTCAGTTTCACACATTAAAAAAAAGTTAAAGCAATTTTCATCGACCTCAAAAATCGCTTATTTTTAAACTTCAGACCTATGTTATCTGGCTGTTAGGCTGTTTAAAAATTAAACAACTACGGTTTTATGTAAAGCATACCTATATTATCATCCACGATTTTTTCCATACAAATCGGAAAGCATACAGCGCACCTCATTTGATGATTTCATATGGAATGGCCCCGGTGATATTGATATTCCTTAGTGATATTTTAGTAAGTACCTAAATACAATTTATAATATAGGTCCAACTAGCGTTAAGTAGCACTCGTAAAAATGAAGTTATTGAATTCGATAAGACTGTATTTTTATTTACTTACTGTGAGAACACTAATATACGTAAACACAAGTGTCCGTACAGTCAAGGGCATTAATATATATACACTTCTCCATACTGATCCCTTACAAATGTGTCTATATATTAATGCACTCGACTGTACCTCGACTATACCTACTCTCGACATTGTGTCATAAAGAGTAACGTTCACATCACTATGTATTTTCGCGCGTAATACGTATTCCAAATAAGCGCAATAAATATTCAACCTTATTGGCTTACATATAAGCTTAACATTAGACCAAGGCAGAGTCTTCTGTCTTACTTGATTCACTAAGTCTGATATTTCCTACAAAATTTAAAGATGGGTAGACCTTATTAACCTTAAATACGAGAATACAATAAATGTCAAACTTTCTCCATCAGTCAAAAATGAAAATACGAATTATGTGCGATATTTTTGGAACCGATTATGCTATCGATTCGCTAGTACTTGATTTCCTTGAACAATTTTATGTAATAAAATGTTGTAATACAAACAAATAAAGGCAAAATATGAAATGGTATCGCATATTTTGTATACACGATGTATTTGAACGAGTTTTGAATCCATACATAGCACATACAGGCATTTTGACGGAGCTTGTTACGGGTACATAACGATTACAAGACTGCGAAGAATCGATTAATGAAATAGTTTTTATAAACAGGTTTGGTCAATGTACAAATTCTTGGTCAAAGTCTTTGGCAGAGGGGAAACGATATGAAGCCGACTCCAGTACTAAATCCTCAAAGGTTAAAAATACATATCAGACCTGTATTTTTAGATTGTGGTTTTGATGTTTTTGAAAGTCCATGGAGATTTTTTTAATAGTTTACCTACGCGTCAAGCCACATATCCACATATACCGGGTGCCCCAAGACTATGGGGTCCCGTGAAGGGAAACTACTCTAAAAATGGTTGATAGACTGTTTTGGTAGAAGAGACTATCTTATCTTTAATAGCGAGTAAAACTACATTCATAGATTTTGTATGACAAGTAGCTATTTTTTAGAGGTAAAAATAAAATCAACAATAAATAATTTTCTTTCAAATTTTAATCATTAAATCGAGTAATTTTACCTCATTGATTTAGAATATATAAGTGGATCCCCAAACAGCTCAAAAAAATGGCCCCAAAAAATGGGCTGCAGAAGTAAATATTGCGGTCCTTTTGCTCTGCTATTCAGTTCTGACAGTTGACATTTGGTCACCTTACGGTATAGCACGAGGGGCCGCACATAGTGTGCCACTAAGAGGGATAGACATAGTCACTTACTACTAAGAAGATACTTGTGTGTGTGGTACTTAGTGACGTATTCAACGCATTTGTCTTGCACTTACATTTAGCATCTAATGCACACACACACAAAAAATAGTGGCACAGTGATAAGGACGGACGATTATCGTTCCTTTTCACTTCCACTAGTAAAAAGTTTCATAAGACTATCCCTTTCGTTCTTGCTATTATTATAACGTTGTCAAATCCATATTAATCCTACATTCATGGTATAGCATCATTATTCCTTAAACATAAAAAGTTTCTACTATTTTGCGGTGTTGTTCGCAAATTTGACACTTATTGCTCACTTCACAAAGTTTTTTATTCTTTGAGTTTTTTTTATTATAGTTTATTGTAAGTGAGCGTTATTAACTTCAACTGAAACATGATAGAAATGACTTTTAGTGCCACTTTTCTTGGTTTTTTGTTTGGCCCTGTGCGTCCATTTATTATTTAATGTCATTGTTTTACCCTATCCATTCTAAGGATAACTTGACAACAGTCTTCATAATTGACCATAGTTTTGCAGAAAGCGACCAACTAATTTTTTTTGTCAATCTGCCTTAAGCACAGATAAAATATAGGGAAGATTCCGTGTATTAAGACATACATGAACAAACTATTGTCATCCTTCACCCTATCTCAAGACGTATTCCATAAGGAAAAAGAGACAAATAAAGTAGCTCTGCTTAGTCGTGAACTCCATCAACGACTCCATTTTCTTGAACAATGCTACCAACCTGACTAGATAAAATGTCATTACTATTAGTGATGTCCAGTCTTCAATCGTATACTTTTATCGTCAATAATAATATTTTTACCAAATTAGGTAGCGAATACAGTAGGAATAAACCTTATTTCCTACTCAAAATCACGATCTTCTTCGATCGTGATTTCAAAATCTACATTTTAGGATAAAAATAAAATCACAAAGTTAACGAAATATTTTCTTTAATTAAAATGTCATAATGAGGGTTTCCTAAAACGTATGCCACTAGTTGGCGCCACTTAGCCGTAAGGTCCCGCTAAGAAACACAATTATCTAGCCCCAAAGAAAGACTAAGTAAATGTTTTTTTTTTTAAATAAAGTTTAAATTTTTTTATGTATTTTTTTTAACTCATACAAAATATTTAAACCAGAAACTATAAACATAGAATTTAGACAAGTTTCTGGACCTGCTCCCGCCCTGGTGATTTCAGAAAACTCTCATTATAACATGTTTTATGGACTTATCATTCCTTAAAGCATACCTAACAATTTTGGTATGATGGCTTCTTTATAATTAAATTAATCAGTCTACACAAGTATCACATGAGCGTCATTATTAAACTAAACTTAATTTACTTGCTGGTTGACATGACATTGGATGATTACCAAATATGGTGGGTAGTACGTCAGAATGTAATCACTTATGCGCGTACCCTTGCCTGAAACAACAGCTTAAAATTGTGCGGAGCATATTTTTGAATACTCTTTAGGGTACCAGTCGTCTGCCTTTTTGATATTTTTGACCCATAATAGCCTTTGTTCAGTGTCCAGTGGAAACCTGTTGGACATTAAAAACATCGATTCATTTTTGAGTTGACTATCAATACATTTATCGATATCACGATCGGTCTCTTAAGTACCACACTATGCGATACAAATGTTTGAATCCCACTATTTATAATTACATTACGAATGTAAATACAAATGGTTTAATCACAAAACTACACATTATGTATCCGACAACAAATATTGAATAAGATTTTCAGTTACTTTTACCTTAATAAGGTTCGAAATCTTAAAATTCAAGTCAAAACTAAATTGCCGGTGAAACGTAATGTCTTTATTTTGTTCATTCAGGTAACCCTGGCGGTTTTTACACCCTGGAACCACACAAGTCATCACTTTGATCACATTCCGTGCACTTATCGAACAGAAATATACATGAAAAGCTTTATTTTAATCACTTTTACTATTTGCGGTTATGAGTAAAAAGCCGCAAGCAAATACGATGACAGTTCTGTGACGTCACACGTAAAGTGAAAGAGAGAAAAGTATAGTTTGACAGTACGGTACTCTTTTCGATGACTGTCAAAATATAAGGAAAACGTTTTGCGTTTCAGTTGATTACATATTAATGCGACACATGCTCAGATTAATATGACAGGTAATCTGTACAGTCAAAGACAAAATAAGGTGTACACAAAAATGTTCAAAACTATGTCCCAATGCACTCTAATTCTGTGTAATAAGAACGTCGTAACATATTTATGAGCGGATTCTTTCGATACTATCAGCTATCACCGCCCGGGCGAGTTGTCTCTTTTATTTAAACAGGAGTGCGTATCTTTTGTTCGTGTATATAGCCGATAGTTCATAGCTTAGTAGCTCGCGGTGAGACCAGGGTCCCGTTTTATAAAGTTACAAGATACAGGTTACAAGTGTACAGGTTACAGGAACCTGTAATGCACTATGAATTATTACAGGTGTTTTATAAATACACACAAAAATTTACAATTGTAATGAACCATGGTAAATCTCGATTACAAGTAACATCTACAGGCGTGACGGACATCACTAATTAAAAATAAAAACTGACATAAATAATAATCGTATCCACAGATTATATATGTTTATTTTGATGGAAAATCAGCCCTTCTACCGCGAAATTCAAAATTTGTAAATTTCGAAGATTTTTCGCCGTAACTCCAACGAAGGCTTCATTAAAGTGACAGAGACAAATCCTCGAAATTAGCGAAAATAAAACGATGAGAGAGATGTTCTAAATTTGTGTGGAGTTCATTCGCTCTTTGAAGTCGTACGGTGTCCGACTCCGAAAGTCCAAATTTATTAGGAGCTGAAACAGTCTCGGTCAACGCTATCGGGGTACAGTCAAGGGAATAAATATAATAATGTATACAACTTTAGACCTTATGCTCCAGACATAAGTAAAAAAGTGTAGTCATAGTCAGCGGCCCTACCGCAAACTCGGAAATCCGCAAATTTCGATTATTTTTCTCTTTCACTCTAATATCGCCTTGTTAGAAGTGACAAAGACAAATCGTCGTTTGCGGTTTTCGGAGTTCGTGGTAGTTGGCCAAAACTATGAAGAATCTCTCAGAAAGCGAATAATTTCAACAGTATTACGAGCAAACGTCTGTAGCACACGAAATAACTGGGAAAATTGCACTTGTAGTTGCGGTTACAGGACTCAAGACGTACGTCAGTTTTTGTTACAAGTCTACCACACCTACACTTG